>JBBPOK010000726.1:0-14008 GCA_038091415.1 Leccinum variicolor | reverse complement strand
GCGAAAAAAAACATATCTATTTCGGAAATCAGACATATTCACATTTGGTAATGTTCCCAGGCGGGAGGCGGGAGGCGGGAGGGCGGGCAGTATCCGTGGGTATTATTATTATTACTAAAAAGAAGCGCCAGGCGAGGCTCATCTGGCACCTCATATGAGGCTCTCGAATGGATTCAGATGGAGGATCCATTTTAGAAGCATGAGGCCCGACACCTCAGAGGTTAGATACCTGTAACATCGGAAGTGGGCCTTTTAGGTATCTATTGGTGCCGAAGAGGTGCTGCCTTAGGTGTGTTTACATGCTGAAGCTATTTTATTGTCTACGTTGATGTGTTGCATGGTCGCGTGGATAATCTCACGCTCTCTGGCCACCGCGACCTTTGTCGAATCATCCTTCGCGGGAATGGGGCTTTACATCATGCAAATAAATCCTAAAATTTGGTGCTTACTTGTTCTCGCAGATACGGCAGGCATGTGTGGTGTGTGACACCTGGTATGTTCCTGTCCGTGCTATGTGTCGTCGAACTCCTCGTTGAATTAATAGATGGGCTCTGAACGATTTACAAGCTTCTCGCATATCGTAGTGCCAAAAAATCAAACGCCATCTTCGTTGTCAGTTCAACAGTATGTCTTATCGCACAAGTGAGCGTTCCATGATCCGAAGCAGCTGATCTCGTACACAAAATCACACAAAATCACTCGGTTCACTGTACAGGAATTCATTATCATCCATAGGGCACGACTACTCACATACAAGAATCCAGGTCGTGAACAAGATGGCGAAATCGCGATACTGTTGAAACAGGGGAACGGCGATCTGACGCCAAACATTCGTATCATAACTGCACCCAGGTTCAATGCAGTGTTTGCCTTTTCGTCCTCACACACGAGTCTTTGATCTGCAACCGTATTCTTAGCGTCGGCGTTGCGAATCCACGCTTCATAAAGGCAGCTTCGGTCATGTACTTGAACATTCTTCAATCATCGGCTGCCCTTAGCGCTATTCAATAGGCGACGTATGTGGGCGGTCGCGATCAATGTGCATTTCGTCGTCACTATAGTACTGACCCTTGTGTTGTACGATGATTAAAGAAAATGCGCTCGTTCCCGGGTTCGTATTGGTAAATTTATACTATTTCGCTTCGCCGTTACTCATCTCGCCGCAGCCTTACTCGACACAAATTTGCTCTCACTTAACCGGGGGACGCTACGCAACAAAGGTCCCATTGACCCCGACAGCGAATTTGCTTGTTTGCTCAGGATACCTACCATATCTGACAACAATCACGCGAGTTGTCAGTTGTTAATTGAATGAAGCGGGCTGCGGTAGTTCAGTGGTCTCGGTTGAGCATGTATGTATGCATTGGCCAATTGGGTGAGAAGTCGTGGACTAGTATTCACGCCTGTCGCAAGCGGTATATCAGCCAGCGTAACGATGAGCATACTAACATTTCAAAACGGCAGCAGCAAAGGTTGCATGTGCTCGGGTCACCGCGCATTCACTTGATGAGGACCAATGCCGTTAGGTGCAACTTCGAGGAGTTGGGGAGAAATCCACCCGGATCAAAGACCAGTCACGTTGTCATCAGCTTCATGAAGTTTGCTCTTGATAGAACGAACAAGATATCGTGGTCGTTCCACTGTATTTGCGGGTGTTCCATTGATGATCATCCGTGTGTGGCGAGATGTCGACAGCGCATCTACAATAATGATCAGTGGGATATAATAGCTCGCATTTAAATGATGGTCGATGATCGATGATCGATGATCCCCGCCAGGTATGCACGTTACCTGCTGTGCGGGTAGAGACCGCGGGTACATAACCTGTTTAACAGCGCTGATCGGTGATTGTCACCGCATCATCGTGACGCGTGACGCTATTAAGAGGTTTCGAGGGAAACGCATTATTTGGTCAATGGGCGACGAGCGTCGCCTTTGACGGTATCCAAGTCGGACGCACACATTAGCCTCAAGTTGGACCTTGCATATACTGCTTAAGACCAGTGCGTTTTTCTCATCGACACAGACATTCAAAGGGCGCTGGCAGTCACGGCAACCAACAAGAGACGCAATGTCTGCAACTTTACCCGCTGGAACATCTGCCTCTGGTTTGTCTGCTCTCCAACCCCTCTTGGGCGATTCTGCTGTTTATGCGACTGTTAGATACATCTGGCAGAAATACTGCCACCACCACCGACACAGTTGCTCCTAAGCCGTTTGGAGGTACATCCGCGTTCGGCGGCCTGAGCGCTAGTCACGGTGGCGCATTTGGTCAAACGACATCTGGAGCTCCCACCGCACCGAAAAAGAGTCCCTTTGGGGTACCAACCGTGCCGCAGCAGCCTGCCAATGGTTCGGCTAGGCGCGCTAGCACATTTGTTACAGGTGCCGGGGGAGGTTCCGCACAAGCTGCAGGCTTTGGAAGTACCTGTAGGTATCTTATGTGCACTACATCTAATATATGATACTCATGGATTTCACCAGCTGTTACAGGTAATGATTCTCAACTCGTGACGACAGGAACTTCCACCCCAGCATACTGTGCCTTTAGAGAGAAAGATCCCACCAACCCAAGTACTATCCTCCAGTATGAAAACATTGCAGCTACTCCGTCTTATTCGTATATGTCTTCAGAGGTAGTAGGCACAGATTGCTTTGTCTCGCTGTTACTGAATCACGCGAATCAGGAACTCCGTGTGCAAGACTATCAGCAGAATCGCAAGACCGCAAATGCATTCGACAAACAATGTATGGGCGCCTTTGCTGGTAGTACTATGTCTATTGTATCTTGGAAACCAAGCCCCACCACAGCACCCCCCCTGTTAGATCCTACTAAACAGAAACGGATGGAGGAGTTTACAAGAAAGTTCCTTCTCGGAGAAGACCTTGTAAACGCCCAATTCCATGTATTTTCTGCCAAGTCCTCGTCATCAGGGCGAATCATCAAGCCTCGGGTCATTTTTGGAAACAATCTTCTTCTTGCAAAGAACTCCAATTACTTCTTGGATCGTGCGTGACTCTTCTATAGATACATGATTGTTGTGCTCATCCGTTGCATCCAGTGCTGAGCCTGGATATAGATCCTTCTGACCCTTCGCTGGCCGAACTCTCAGATGATGACAATGTTCCTAATGATATTCAGATCGAGAATTATGGTTATGGGAGTGACAGCGATCTTGATGATGATGATGATCATATTCTCGAGGAATCTGTGACTTCCCCATCTCAAAGTAGTGCTGAAACTCGACTCGAGGATGGGGACAAGTGAGACTTTCCATTTTCCGATGGATCACCAATTGAATTTGTGTATAGATCCGATCAAGTTTCTGAATCAGTTGGCTCCGGTACGTTCTCCGTTGATCCGAGTCCGGAACATCCTCAAATGGATAACAATATTTTGTGGATAAAGAAAAAGAGGGTGCGAGCAAAGAAACAAACGACCAGGCTGTAGTCAAAGCGACCCTGGGTAGTCGATCTTCGAAAATACATGGGAAGACACGTCGGAAGTCCTCAGGAAGCCGCCATATCCTTGTCAAAGATGCCGCATTTCAAACGTGAGTTGACATTAAAAGTACTCCCGCCCATTTTGTACTGAGTGAGGCCCGCCGGGCTTTGCCTTCAGATGGTACACCCTCTTGAATTATCTGTCTACTGGCAACGTCAACTTCTTGCCCCTTAGTTCAGTCACACCTAGTGGGCGACCTTCCCCTTCAACTTCTACGAGCTCGCTAGATGAGCCGAGGTGCTCTGCCAAATCTATGTATCGCCTAGCGTGTAAGGTTAGCATGTCATAGTTGAATTGCAGGACCAGGTTACCAACTTAAAAACGACTGCTAGGTCGGGCTGGACGACCTTCGTGATCAGGCTTTGGCACATATCCGAAACGACCTCAAGGATCACAACATCTTGAACGAGATTTCTTGCAGCCTTGTTTCCAGGTGTGTAACAGCTCTTCGTTGACGACTCCGCTCGCTTGCTCACAGAACTGAAGTCATCCACAACTACTGGATATGGAGATCGACACATTGTACTTCTATATCGCAACACCACCCGTCGTGGCAAACTTTCCCGCCCTGCTGCGGCGGATCGCTAACAAGGAACTCCCCCATGGAGCCGATATCATGACCGACATTCACTCGAGGCTTTTGAAGGCACTCTATCCTTTCTCCCACTCGTTTGCATCGACGTCACCCCCGCCTGCACAACCTCAGGCTTCCCTTCCGTTCCCCATTTCCGCTCCTCGTACCCGTCCGAGTCACGTCCGCCTGCCGACAACGACCATGCAAGAGCTGGGCGCCAGAACGAAAAATGACTCTGCATCTGGAGCCCGTACGGAGCAGGGGAATGATCATACTGAACAGCAGCCCGAGAGTGCCACAGTGCCGGCTATCAAGGAGCCACAAAAAAAATTGAGCAACACTGCCTGACGAAACGAAGGAAGGAATGAAACGGAACTATTGGTTCTACGAGGAATTTTCTCGTTGGGCGCCGTGCAAGTGTTGTGTCTTGAATTCCAGTCGACGCTTTTGGATCGATCCATGAACGAGGTTTCCATTTGTGATTGTTTTCCATCTGGCGGTAGAAAAACACATTGTCTTCACTCAGACTGCTCTGTTACAAGGTGTATTAGTATAACCCAAAGAACGCTGTGGAAGGGAATATGATAAACCGTGACCCTCCGGTGAACTTAACAACGTCTGCATCTGCCATCTACACCCGACTCAGAAAAAATAGGCCCTATCGGTGGCTATTTCCAGAAGGGTAAGCCTTTTCAAATTGTTCGTTAACACGGCTGCTTACCTGGAACCACAGGATGCCACTGGGAACGTGTTCGTTTACCCCAGCGCCGCCATCGGACAGTGCACTGCGGACACATTCGCTGGGCCCATGCGACAAGTATGGAAGCGGTTCATCGGAAGCTGCTCTGCGAAGGATGTGATGAGTTCGGAGTTCCTGAGCACATGCCGCTTGCAATTAAGTCTGAGGCTTCAAGGTGCGTTTTGTGGAGATCGGATGACGAAGTCGGAGGTTTGAGTGCAGTGAACATTCGACCAGGTCACTTCTCGCTTTCCCTACGACGTCCGAAGGCCTCAGCGCGCTTGTATATATGTAGTAGGTCTTGGTTGAGGTACAGTATCGTTAAATGTTTACGTAATTGAGTTATATTTCTGCTTTTCACCATGATAATGCCTTGTGACAATATTCGTGGACTGGTCGAACGTCGAGCTTTTCGGAGGGCCTTCCGGCCCCTTTCCCATCAAAGAAGTCGTGAAGTTATATTGCTATCGTGACTCACAGCGCTACGGTACAATTACATACACGCCAGCTGTAGAAAAAAACCAAAAACGAACGACGGAAGAAACGAGGACTATAGCGAACGAGCGTAGGAAGATGCAATGCAAGTCATAAACAAAGCTGGAACGTCTGGGTATACTATCGTGGACATACGGTTAATGTGAAGGGCGCGGAAAAGGCGCTGCCTATCGACTAGTCGTCGCCTGGTCGTACAGAAATAAAGCACAAGAAAAAAAAAGGCGAAAAGTAGGCGTCGCTTGGAAATAAAGAGGCATCAAGCGTCGTCATATAGCGTACGGTAGGTCAGGGAGATATCCAGCGCTTTTCACGTATGTGACCCGTTTCGTTCCATTGCAGTTCCTCCAGATCAGGTTCCTGACCGCCTGCGTCGACTGATACCGTCGCTCGTACAAGTCCATGTTGTACGATACGTCTTCCCTGGAGAGCGTCGTCACGCACGCGTGGTCGACAAACTTGAGCCCTCTCGACGCGAGGAAATCGCCGTTCTTTCGTGTACCCGACCACCAGTCTTCCATCGACCCAACGTATTTCTCCAGGCCAGTCACAACGCCGACTATGGGCACTCTCGCCGGCACGGCGGATCGCACGGCGTTGAACATCTTCTTGGCGATGCCTTCCTTTGGTCGTAAACAGTACATGAGGAGGTCGATGCCGCGCTCGCTATAGAGGTCGCCGATGGTCTTCTCTGGATAAGCATCGCCCCCGAATCCGGGGATGTCATAAATATCGAAAGCGTGTTCGTTGATGTCCACCCTGTACGCGGCCGGTGCCACCGTGCAAGGATGAATGTCGGTGCTAAAGGGTGCGTCTTCGCGGCCGAGGATCAAGTTTACCAGGGAGCTGATGCCCATGCCAGTGCGTCCAAAGACGACGACGACGTGCACCCGGTCGCCCTGGTGTTAAAAATATTTTTAAAGAAAAAAACAGATATGTCAAGCACACCGCGGGAGGCGCTGTAAGGGGGAGGGGATGACTCACGTTGTCCACCGGCATAGGCATCGTTGGGGGTTTGGCTTCGAACGGGTTTAACCCGCGCAGCCGAGCCAAGACGGGCGTTTCAGTAGTAAAGAGCCTGGTAGATACGAAGAGCTTATTTGAGGCCATCCTAGGTGGGAGCGCGGCGGTGGAGGGGTGGCACACGCGGTGAGTTGGGTTGAAAGACGTTTGGCAGCTCGCACAGGGGCGTTTATGGTCCTTGAGAATGATGGGTCTTATTAAGAAGGCGTTTCCAGCGGGAACGAAGGAACGCCTCATGGAAATCGTGCCGCACCCTAAGGGTGCATGCTTGGACGGTGGGCCCCCATGTCTTCTGATTTCTCCACTGTTATCCCCTCATCGAAGCAACAGACATGATGCACACTCCCCGTGGCAGTGGAGCCGTATCGCAACTTTTCTCCTGTTGAGGTTGTATTGATTCCGCCAATTGGGCGTCCAGGGAGACACCCTCCCTCGATCACCGTCACCACTCTATCGGAGTCACGGACGACTCACGTGGTCAAGTGCAGGGTCCCTCGTGTTCTAATCTTTCGTTCAGAGAATTCGATCCTGGCCCGGGGAAGAGAAAGAGAACAAGCTATTTTACGTGCCATAAACGCGAATCGTTCAGCAACGAGTGAAGGTGTTATGGTCTTCTCGTCGGAAGTTCTGAATCAGGTGGGTTTACTTGTCTTCGTATGCCTCTGCCTCGAAATCACGTCAACTAGGGCGTTAAACACGTGCCACGAGGGTCTTCACGCCCGTCATCGTACAAGTTATGCCAATAGGGAGGAACGATGTCTATCTATTCTACGTACACGCAAGCTCTCCACGAACCTATTCGTAAACGTGCCTGCACTTGTTTTACACCGCATTACTGCCAGGGGTCAGCACATGTTATCTGAGGGACAGCAGCCTAAGCTGAGCCATCCAGCAGCACCGATCAGAGTGAACACACACGCTCTAATTAATATCAGAGAAACATGTCTCCTCGGTGGAGCCATCTTCCAACGACCCTCTTCTCTGCCCAACAATTTCTCAGAATAACTCGCTTTGCTGCCTTTTCCGACTCTGAAAGTCTGTCTTTGAAGGCTGCATCACGAGTAGCCGAGGCGTCCAACGTTGTGACGCATGCATGATCAGCGAAGACCATGCGTCTCGCTTTTAGATCGGCCTCGTTCGTCGACCACCAAAGATCCATCGACTCGCCGTATCTCTCCAGACAGGTTATCACGACAACGATGGGAACGTCATCCGATACCGCAGACCGTATCGCGGTGTAGTTCTGGTATCCCGCGTTCGCGTCTCCGCGCGTGCCACGCAGACAGTTGACGACGAGGTCGATCCCGAATTGGGCGTCGAGTTCGCGGAGGGCTTTAACGATGGCTGAGCTGGGGCATCTGAAGGAGCCGAATCCGGGGGAGTCGATCAGTCGGAAGGAACGTCCGTTGAGCGTGAAGGGGTAGGCGGTGAAGGATTTGGTGCAGGGACTGACGTCGGTGGAGATGGGTGCTTTGGTGACGCCGCCGGTGATCGTGTTGATAAGTGAGCTAGCACCGACGCCCGTTTGGCCGATGATGACGACGTTAAAGATGTCCTGGTGTCGGACCGCGTGAGAGGGGTGATATGATTTCGATGGGGCGCAAGGGGGTCGGAGGGTTTGGGGAAGGGTATGTGTGTAAAGTGGAAAGACTGACCTTGTCACTCAGAGCATCTTCGTGTTCTATTTTGTTCAAGAGGTCGCTGATGAGAGACGCTTTTGAATCTTTGCGGAGAAAGGCGGGAAGAAAGCGCATGCCAAGAGGCTAATAGAATTCCGACTTGGACGGGCAAAAAGGTTGATCGGGTAGAAGGAAAAGTGTAGCTTGCTTGAGAAGGTAGCACACTGATTTTAATTGATAAGAATACGAGGGTCGCAAAGGCACTGCGAGCGTTGTCAGTTTTCCGCCGAGTTGGACGAGACCTCGAGGCGCACTGAGGGCGGTCGCGGATATATATGGCAACTGGAAACGAGCAGTGGTGCCTACCACGTGTAAGTATCTTGGCCTCGACAAATTTCAGAGATAACGACAACAGGACTGATACGATACTACATACTCGGACTCATCAGGAATGCTGGCAGGAGAACATGAAAGCGTTCTAATACGATGGGCGATGTTGTCGGTCCTTGGATTGTCCTGAGAAGGCGGTTCAACATTTTTGACAGCAGTCGGCGCCGGTAGTAGACCGGTCTATGGCCAGGCTGTGCCACCTGGACCGTGCAGCCTAGAACCTCTGGCTTGTGGACTCTGGTTCGTTAGAAAATGGTGCGGGTGTCCGAGATCGCGGAGGAAGGCACTTGTCAAGCACGAGCCTGCCAAATTCGCGGAGAGGTGATCAAGATAGGCCCGATAGCATATCTACTCGAAAATTATAAAGGCTACGATCAAACTCAGAATGGAAAGTCACTGAGGACGCTCTCGGGACGGGCATAAGATGGTCATGAGGAGAGCCGGAGAGGGTACCCGACAGCACACGAAGGAGTTTCGGAAGACAAGCACGTTCGTCTCAGCAACGCGGACTGAGTTTTAGCGTTGCATGGCTCAAATTGGAAGGTCGGGTGCAACGGCCCGGAGTTTGCCGTGATTATTGACCTCGCCGACGAGGACGACTTGCAGTGCAACGACAACGTAAACGGGCAGCGACGACTACCACAACCAGAACTCGGAATATCTAACGACTGCGTTGCGTGCGATTTCGCCTGCGTTGCACTCGGTGTGCGTCCGACTCGCCGACGTGTCCTAATTCAGCACGCTAGCCTCAAATCATTCACCATTATCCATTCTCGGTTCGCAGATAATCTATATCCTGACACATTTAAACGCCCTCCCGTCCCTTCCTTCCTTCTTTAACACCCCCACCACTCATGGACTCCTACAGCGAGCCTTACACGCGCGCAGGCGACAACATTTCCCTCGATGTCGTTCGCGAGAAAGTGCGCGCGCTCGAGGAGAGCCACAAAGCTCATGGTGCACAACTCTCAGGCAGAATCGTCCACGTCTGCCACTATCTCCCCATCATACCCACCCTCATCTCTCACACAACCCCGGCCGCAGCCGGCGTTCTTAGCCCTCCTCCGTCCCCTCCAACAACCTATGGCGACGTCACTGCTAGCCCAACAGGGGACGCCGCACAGGCAGAACTCCCTCAGCAGTCGTCTGTTCCATCCCGGCGCTGGAAGCTCGGGCCCAGGTACGGCCATGCTGCCATGATCTCGGGCATTCGCTCGCTCTCTGCCACTCACGACCAACTCATCATTGGTTGGACTGGCGACATCCTCTCACTTCCTTCCGAGGGTGCTGCATCTGCAGAAGAGGACGAAGCCAGCGCAGGTAGCGCAGAGCACCGCATTCCGAGTCATCTTGTAAGCCAAGCCGATAAAGAGGCGTTGGAATCCGAGCTGGTCGGTTATGATGAAGATGGCCAGGCTCAGGGAATCGAGGGAAACAAGAGCAGGCTCACCTACGTGCCTGTCTGGATGGAAGACAAGGTCGCACATGGACATTATGATGGGTATTGCAAAACGAGTGCGTTTTTCTTCTTGCTGCATCCTGCTTGTCTTTGGTTTTTTTGGCTCTACAATCTTATCATTGCTCGTGTGCCCGGGGTCTTTCGCAGGCCACTTCTTTGGCCCGAAATTACTAAACATGTGTTCGTCATTCTGTGGCGATGTCAGTTCTCGGGGGTGTTTTTCCGTTTCTGGATAATCGCCCCATCATCGTGGCAGCCCTGTTGATAGGCATTCCCGTTGATCGTTTGATCCCGCATCCCCTTGGCGCTTATTTTCCAGCCATAATGATGCCGACTATCCAATGATCACAATGGAGCTCGCTGTCCTCTCCAATGTTCGTTGGCGTCGTAGCTGCAGAGATAGATAAAGATCTGCCATGCCTTTTTTCGCAGGCTCTTCTTTGCTTCTTTCCCTTTCGCTTGGCGTCGGCAGCATCCGGCAATATTTTCTATCGTATCTGACATTCTGATATTGACATTTCCGAAAGCACTTTGGCCGTTGTTCCACTATCTGCTCTGGCAGGACGTTGCTACGGAGTATGCGTCGGCAGATGCACACTGGGTGCACTACGAACAAGTGCGTCTTTATCACTAGATTACCAGCTTTGGGATCTCATAGTAATCGATATCTAGGCAAATCGGGCTTTCGCCGAGCGGATCGCCTCAGTTCTTCAACCAGGTGACCTGGTTTGGGTACATGATTACCATCTTCTCCTCGTTCCAAAGCTTTTGCGGAGTGCCGTGGGTGAGAAAGGGACCGACGTGTGAGTCCGTGTCACGCGGCATCCCGCACGAATTCTGAACATCTGGATCATACTGCACAGAATCATTGGTCTTTTCGTTCACACCCCATTCCCAAGCTCGGAGGTATTTAGATGTTTGCCGCGTAAGTTGGTCGCTAGTTTGCTCGTCCTTGCCTGATCTGATGGGTATGTTAGGTCGCAGAGAGATCCTGGATGGGATGCTCGGTGCCAACTTGGTCTGTTTCCAAACTTACTCGTACACCCGTCACTTCACGTCCACTTGTGTCCGCGTTTGTGGATATGAAACGACCACCCGTTCTTTCCCCCCGACCAGTCCGGCCGCCTCCGATTTATATACCAGCACGCACTCGACCTCTTCCCGCTCTGATCGCAGTAAATCGTCCCACTTTTCCGACAAGAAATATATAGGAATCGACGTGCAAGGACTCATTGTTACGGTTTCTCATTGTCCGGTCGGCATCGATGCCGAACGCGTAGCGAAGGACACGTTGAGGCCTGGTATTCAACCAAAGTTGGAGTCCCTCCGAGCGCTCTATGCGGACAAAAAGATCATCGTCGGACGAGACAAGCTGGACGTTGTCAAGGGGGTTTTGCACAAGGTCTGTCTGTCTCCTCCGTGCTTCGTGCTCCTCCCTGCCAAGATGCAACTTGCTGATAATGATATAGCTCCGTGCATTCGAGAAACTCTTGCATGATTACCCCGAATGGCAAGGCCAGGTCGTGCTTATCCAAGTGACGTCGCCTTCGCTCTCTGATTCCCCCAAGTTGGAACGTCAAATATCGGAGTTGGTCTCGCATATCAATGGAGAATATGGAAGTCTGGATTTCATACCCGTTCATCATTAGTACGTCCTTTGCTTCTCGTGTCTGCATTTATACATTGTTCCATTGCATCTCTTGTCGTGTTTCGCACGCTAACCTTTTTGGGTTTCGTTTAGCCACCAAACACTCAAGAAGGACGAATTCTATGCTCTTCTTTCTGTTGCAGATCTGGGAGTCATTACGCCACTACGCGACGGCATGAACACGACCTCTATGGAATTTGTCATCGCACAGGAACGTACCAATCGATCACCCCTCGTTTTGAGCGAGTTCATGGGCATCAGTCAACATATGGCTCAGGCACTACATGTCAACCCATGGGATCTGGGTGTACGTACCATCGTCTCGTACCTTTTTCTTCGTTTGGACTAATCAACGACACTGATAAATGATAGGACGTCGCAGCGGCGATGAACACAGGTCTCCTCATGTCCTCTACCTCGAAGGCGGCTCGGCACGAGCCGCTCCACAAAGTCGTGACTACTCATACCTCGCACACGTGGGCAGCTTTGCTCGTCAAGAAACTCCTCAACCAGATCAACTGCCAGAGCAATGCACGCGGTACTCCCTACCTTCCCAAGGAGCTCATAAAAGACAAGTACGAAAAGGCGGGAAAGCGCCTGTTCTTATTCGATTACGATGTGCGGATCCACAACGGGGTTGTCATGAAATTTGGTACTAATGCTTGATGACAGGGTACGCTCACCCCCATCGTCAAGACACCATCGATGGCGACCCCTTCGCTTGATACGTTGAACGCACTCACGAAGCTGGCTTCTGATCCTCGCAACGTCGTCTACATTGTCTCCGGTCGAGACCAAGCATTCTTGGAGCTCCACCTGGGTCACATCAAGCGCCTCGGCATGAGCGCCGAACACGGCGGATTCATCCGTCAGCCGTCCCACGGCGACAACCGGGACGAGGCGGCGGACGAAGAAGGCTGGGTCAACTTTACCGAAAAGCTGGACATGGGATGGATGGATGAGGTGGCGGAAATCTTCAGGTATTATACCGAGCGGACAACGGGCAGTCATATCGAGATAAAGAAGAGTTCGATCACATGGCATTATCGGTCGAGCGATCCCGAATGGGGGTGAGTTGCTCTTGTTCTCTTTTCTGCTACTGTATTCCTAATAAGCGAGTCGTAGATTATTCCAGTGCAGACAGTGCCAAGACCTGTTGGAGAACAACCTCGCGCACAAGCGTCCCATCGAAGTACTCGTGGGAAAGAAGAATTTAGAGGTACGCCCCATGGCCGTGAACAAGGTTCGTCGTCCTGTTAGATCTCCTTACTGGATCGTCCCAACTCAGCGTTTTTCGTCTTACTGTCCAAAATAGGGAGAGATCGTCAAGCGGATTCTGTACATGAATCCGGACGCGGAGTTTATCTTCTGTGCAGGCGATGACAAGGTGAGGTAGACAAGTTGGAACACATGATCTCCGATCTGACTTACGTTTTCCCTGCTGCCGTTTCCGTTTCCGATCCGGACCGAACCGCTTTCGGATGCAGACGGACGAAGACATGTTCCGATCGCTGCACGTCTTCCCGCCCAACTTTACTGGCAGCAAGATCCAGTTCGAAGCACCGCTGTCGGTTACGCTCATCAGTGACAACAACAGCGGTGCGACCCCGCCGCCGGACGTTGAGCTCGCCATCACGCCGGACGCGATCTTCACGACGGCGGTAGGGCCGAGTACAAAGCGGACGTTGGCGAGCTGGCATTTGACGACGCCCGAAGAGGTGGTCGAGCATATGTTGAATCTGGTTGGGGAGACGAGCCGGGGGGCGACACCTGCGGCTGGGGAAGGTGCCGAGGTCAAGGGATACATGTGAGCGAGGAGACGCAACGGAAGCGGGTGGTTGACTGGATCAGTATGACGTGTGTATTTGTGGTTCCCAGAGAGAGCGAGGACTGGATGGTGCTTAGAAATAAGGCCTCTGTTACTTATTTATGTTTGGACTATCCCCAAGCTGTAGGCGCTGGCAGGATATATTATTGTTTTATCGACTCGGACCGATTTTACTTTGCACGCGTGTTACTACTGTAAGACGAAAAGATTTCGGATTCAATAATATCTTTTCGATCGCAGTTTTCTTTCAGATCATCGACCGTGATGATTATCTATACCGGTCCTGGGACCCGTACTCCTGGAGACCCTGTTCGGGGCCTCTGGCGGTCATCCGACCAGCTAAGTTTGCTGGATAATCATTTCATTCTGGGGCAGGGACAACTTTGGACATTGAGGAAGTGATTATCGTTGCCAGAACCACTAGACCTTCTCTCAGAAGCACACAAAGATCGTCCGATTCCTTTGAAAATCGTAGCGGCGCGCTGAGTCACCAATCCCTGACTCGGTCAACAACATCATTGAGGGGGGCCCTTGAACCGTTACCACCACCATGGTTGGTTTTTCCCACACCTGGGCAAGGCAGTAAAAAACAGGCAAAACTTGCCCCCCCCCAGACCAGACCAGGCCAGGCCACACCCCGCCTACCAACATGACCCAACCCGATGCCTATGATGCATATACGAGTGACTGAACAACAAGTAAGCCTCAACTAAACCACGAGCACCGCCAAA
>JBBPOK010000725.1:0-14036 GCA_038091415.1 Leccinum variicolor | reverse complement strand
GTCGACCAGTGAGGATTGAGAGAGAAGGAAGGCTATGCAGTCGTTCGTACAACTGAACGGCGAGTGACGGGTGGGGTAACGATGACTGCAAGGCTGTGGTCATCCTGTCCATCTCGGCGGTCTCGATGAGTTGCGGGACGTGAGGGGGCTCTATCTGGTCATAGACAGTGAGTTCGGCAGGGAGGTAGCTGCTGGCACTACTACTCGACTTTCCAGCCCGAGTCCAGGAGAGAAGTGTGACGTCACCCGATTGGGTCAGGATGTACTCCAGAAGTCGACGGACTGCTCGCGTGCCCTCCCCATATATGACCGGGAGTGCGACATCAAAGATACCGAACAGACAGTATGCGATATCTTCCTTTTGCGTTGTTTCGCGCTTCGATGCGAGGTAGAGCTTCTCGCGCACCCTCGTCAACCCCGGCCGAAGTGTTGCGATGGCCTGAGTAGCAAACTGGGTTGCCTGTTCCATCTCTGCGAGGATGATAGGCGATTCCTTGTGATTGAACATCTCCAGACCGAGGTACGGCTTCCAATCTTCTGTGTAAAATTGTACGACCTTCGACGCGACGTACTCTGGGTATGTCCACCCGCGCGTGTTCCAGATGCTCTTCCATAGAGACCCAGGCTCCTGCGATTCCGAGAAAACTCCGAGAAGATGGACGATGGTCAGTGCCGCACGACAGTACCACTGGAACATGGCAATAACTGATTCTTGCTGAACTCCCTTGTCGCTCTGGTTGACACAGCACGTGTCGCTCCATGCCCACCGGAAGCGCTTAGACTGCACGAGATTGCAGAATTCGATGAGTTTGTCGATCGTGGGGGATGTGGGTTCCAGTCCATAGATAACGGTATTCTCGACCATTTGGAATGATGGCTCGGGTGGCTGCCACCTGTGCGAGAACATGACATATTCATAGAACTTCTCCACCTCCCTCTGGATGCGTGCAAGGTCGAGCCTGTCGCGTGTTGTCATGAAAGACCGCAATTCATTGAACATGGAGCACTCCTCGAAAGCTGCCTGTTGCATTTTCTTATCATAGAGACGACCAGTGGTGGTGTCAATGAGAACATGGGGAATGACACGGGTCGTCTGTTCGACGACTTTTCGGATCAGTGGAGTCGTGTCGAGATAACTACGCCGCATGCCTATCGCCACAAAATCAGCTAGTCTGCGCAAACATGAATGAGAACAACTTACCCCGAGCTTGTGGGTCAGTTGATTTTTCCATCCTCAACAGCATCGTCTCAAACGTGTCGAATGCCTCCTTGTAACGCCCTAGGCCGTGTAATACCGCGTGTTTCCTTGTGTACCCCTCGTAGTTCGATGGGTCGCGCCGGATTTCTCGCTCCCAACGTAACTGGAGCAGCGAAGGACAATTTTATAAGGACGTGGATCTCACATAGGCAATATTACTCACAATGTCGTGGTAGGGTGAGGGAAGGATGTCATAAAGATTCCGCAGCGTGATTGCTTTGCTTCCAGCGGTCGCAATGGTGCAGTTTGGTGAGATGGCCATGGTGCGAATTTTATGGGAGTGGTGGACGACGTTCCCAATTTGTTGATGTGTCGTAGTGTCCCAGAGTGAGACCGAGGAAGTAGTAGAGGCTGCGATGACTGTGTCGTTGCATGCCAGTGCGATACAGCTTGGATGCCGGTCGCTGTGAATGTGCCATTTCGCGAGGGTCTTCTCGGTGGACACGTCGAGACAGTGAACATCGCCGTATTCGGACAAGGCAAAGAGACGGTTGGAGTCACTGGCCCAGGCGAGGGATTTGTCGCAAGTGGCGGAGATTGAAAAGTCTGCGAGGACGTCGCTGCCGTCGTAGATGCGAACAGATTCGCGATCCCAGGTAGCAGTGGCGATGCGTCGTCCGTCGGGAGAGAATTTGACTGCATCCACAGTATTGTCGTGCTTGAATGGACCGAGGAGTCGCTTGCCATCGGAAAACGACCAGACACTGAGCGACGTTTTCCCTCCTGTTGCGATTTTCGTCCCATCTGCTGAAACGTCCAATGCACGCACCCAATAGTCGTGTGCTGTGAACTCGACCACCTTTTCGTGGTTTGTCGCATTCCAGACGATCACTTGACCACTCCTCGTCCCACACACGATCCACCTGCCATCTTGCGTGACTACCAGGTCCCAAATAGCACTCCCAGCGTCCATTGGCTTCCCCACCTCCTTGCCATCCTTCAATCGCCATTGTCGAATCTTGTTTTCCTCTCCCCCGCCCACGACATGCTGTCCATCAGCAAGAAAAGCGACCGTATGTATCTGACCTTGAGCAACGATTTCGATTGCATTCGCGTCAGTTGCGACATGTCCATTCGATTCCCGAGTATCCATCGGTACCTCTGTTTCGTTGGTCGCCGATGGTCGCACCTGCTGACCGGCGTCCACTTGCAAGGGATGTGGGCTGTCCGCCCTACTCGGCTCTGCTGCTCTCGTCAGCCTCGTTCATCGATAGCCTTGCCTATGTACTACTCACGATTCCTCTTCCGTGAATGCAACTTGGAAAACATTCTGGGTCAGGTTCAAACACAAAGAGAATGTCTGGGTCGTTCACTCAGGACCCCTTCAATGTCACCTGGCATACACGTGCACGTTCATTCACTCTCACGCGGTTACCTTGTGCCCTAGGCGCTCGCCTTCATGCGCACGTGCCATCGCTATTGTGGTCGTGATTTTCTCGATTCTGGACGATCTAAGTAAGATAACCCAGCTATGAGAGTGGCCTTTGTTTAGTGCGGGCAGGCATTAACTTTTAGGCCAAAGCTTTCAGGACGAACATCAAAGAGGAGCGATATCCGAGATTCTCTTCAACGCCTCAAGCTACCGCCTCGAACTCTTCGCAACCGTCTTCGCAGCCGCCACCCCACCACCCACCCTCGTCCTCCGTCGATGTCGATATGTATGTTTTCCCCCGACCGCGTCAGAGCATTCGCAACACCCTCCTCTCGTGTCCGCGCGCACGCGGAGACACCTGCCAGAGACACCACTTTACCGCACGCTCCACACAAGCTTTTAGTACATGCGCCTCGTCCGCGCCGTAAAATGCCATCGCGTTGCGAGACTCGACAGACAGAAGTACAAGACGATCACCCTGTGCAGCCCCCTCCAGATGCTTCAGTGCCTCTCTGCACGCACGCACCTTTGGCTGGCGGTCGGAGTCGCGCATCATCCCTTCTGACCTCTGCAGCACACATAAACGGAGCGACGGACAACACAGCGTCGAGCTCAACGCGTATCGCATTGGTGTATAGAAGGGTCGGCGCAAGTACATCGAGCGCGATCGGATCTCACTGGATCGGACAATTCTTGACCAGCAATCTCTCGGACAAGAGCAGATCCCTGGCGTGTGCGTCTATGAACTCGCTTCGCTGACGTCTGCGTGGCAATACAAAAGGGCGGGCGGGTGGTCGACGTATGTTAGATCTCTGCATTACACTAGTGACGACGAGACAAGAGAGGTTGCTGTAAAAAATGAGAAGCTCATATCGGCACCACAAGTTACGACAAATATATGGCTTGAAAGGCATTCCGAAGGTGGGGATATGTATAGGTCCAGAAAGGGATTATATAAAGGAGTCCATATTACACATTGATTGAAGCAAATAGCAATTCACGACTCGATTACTGCACGTCGACTATACGCACGCAGTCCATCAACTCCTCCAACGACGTCTCTGCCCGGATCTGAACGTTGATGAAACTGTCCGTCGCGACACGTTTATACAGTACGCGCCCCTCCGAAGCAAGCAACAGCGCACCAAACGGCTGCTTCAGTCGAACCACCAGCCGTAAGGCACGCATAGCTAGATCAAACTGAGCAGCCCCGCCGGAGAAATCCCTGTCCAGAAGGGGGCTGATCCAGGGATGGATGAGCATCAAGCCGTGCATTCCGACCAAGTCGTCGTTGGTCTCGATACGTACGTTGCCGAGGACGGGCGCAGTCGCATGATAAGCGTGAACAAAGTCAGATCCAAGTTTTGCTGTGATAGGGGCGAGGGAAGTCAGGGAGAAAACAAATCCAGGAAGGCGGAGTCGACCGGTAATGATCGAAAGAGGGGGAAGGTCGTGCAGCCGCTCGTAAAACTGAACGGCGGGCAAGGGGGGGTCAGGCAAGGATGACTGCAAGTCCATGATCATCCTGTCCATGTCGGCGGTCTCGATCGGCTGCGGAACGTGAGGGGGCTCGATCTGGTCGTAGACAGTGAGGTCGGCAGGGAGGTAGCTGTTGGCACTACTGCTCGACTTTCCAGCCCGAGTCCAGGAGAGAAGTGTGACGTTATCCGATTGAGTCAGGATGTACTCGAGCAGACGACGGACTGCTCGCGTGCCCTCGCCATATATGACTGGGAGTGCGACATCAAAGATACCGAACAGACAATATGCGATATCTTCTACCCGCGTCGTCTCGCGACCCGAAGCCAAATACAACTTCTCGCGCACCCTGGTCAGCCCTGGCTGAAGCGTTGCGAGGGCCTGAGTAGCAAAATTTGTTGCCTGTTCCATCTCGGAAAGGATTAGGGGCGATTCTTTGTGGTTGAACAACTCGATATCCAGGTACGGCTTCCAATCTTCTGTATAGAATTGTACGACCTTTGACGCGACGTACTCTTGGTATGTCCATCCACGAGTATTCCAGATGCTTTTCCACAAAAAACCCTTTCTTTGTGATTTGGAGTGAACACCGAGAAGATGGACGATTGTGAGCGCCGCACGACAATACCACTGAAACATGGCAACAACTGATTCTTGCTGAACTCCCTTATCGCTCTGGTTAACACAGCACGTATCACTCCATGCCCACCGGAAGCGCCGAGACCTGACGAGCTTGCAAAAGTTGATGAGTTTGTCGTTCCCGGGGGATGCAGGGAGTCCATAGATTAGGTTATTCTCGACCATTTGATACGATGGCTCGGGTGGCTGCCACCTGTGTGAGAACATTACATACTCATAGAACTTCTCTACCTCCTGCTCGATGCGTGCACAGTCGAGCCGATCGGGGGTAATCATGGAAGACCGCAACTCATTGAACACGGAGCACTCTTCGAAAGCTGCCTGTTGCATTTTCTTATCATAGAGACGACCAGTTATGGTGTCGATGAGAACATGGGGAATGACACGGGTTGTCTGTTCGACGACTTTTCGGATCAGTGGAGTCGAATCAAGATAACTACGTCGCATGCCTATCGCCACAAATCAGCTCGTCTGCGCAACATGAATGAGAACAACTTACCCCGAGCTTGTGGGTCATTTGATTTCTCCATCCTCAACAGCATCGTCTCAAACGTGTCGAATGCCTCCTTGTAACGCCCTAGGCCGTGTAATACCGCGTGTTTCCTTGTGTACCCCTCGTAGTTCGATGGGTCGTGCCGGATTTCTCGCTCCCAGCGTAACTGGGGCAGCGAAGGACAACTTTATAAGGACGTGGATCTCACATAGGCAATATTACTCACAATGTCGTGGTAGGGTGAGGGAAGGATGTCATACAGATTCCGCAGCGTGATTGCTTTGCCTCCAGCGGTCGCAATGGTGCAGTTTGGTGAGATGGCCATGGACGAGATAGAGTGCGAGTGGTGAATGACGTCTCCGATTTGTTGATGTGTCTTAGTGTCCCAGAGTGAGACCGACGAATTAGCAGAGGCTGCGATGACTGTGTCATTGCATGCCAATGCGATACAGCTTGGATTGTAGTCGCTGTGAATGCGCCACTTCGCGAGTGTCTTCTTGGTGGATACGTCGAAACAGTGAATATCGCTGTCTTTGGACAAGGCAAAGAAACGTTTGGAATCGCTGGCCCAGGCAAGGGATTCGTTAACGTTGTAATATGAATTGACTCGAATTCGAAAGTCTGCGAGGAGGTTGCTGCCGTCATAGATGCGAACAGAATCTCTATACCATGTAGCAGTAGCGATGAGTCGTCCGTCGGGAGAGAACTTTACTGAAGCCACCCTGCGGTCGTGTTTGAATGGGCCAAGCAGTCGCTTGCCATCGGAAAATGACCAGACATTGAGCATCTTGTCATCCGATCCTGTCGCGATTTTCGTCCCATCTGATGAAACGTCCACCGCACGCACCCAATCCTTGCCATGTGCTTTAATGAACTCGACCACCTTTTTGTGGTTTGTCGCATCCCAGACGATCACTCGACCGGTCTTCGTCCCACACACGATCCACCTGCCATCTTGTGTGACTGCCAGGTCACAAATACCACTCCCAACGTCCATTGACTTCCCCACCACCGTCTTGCCATCCTCTATTCGCCATTGTTGGATTTTCTTTTCCTCTCCCGCGCTCACGACATGCTGCCCATCAGCAAGAAAAGCGACCGAATTTATCACATTTTGAGCGATGATTTCGATCGGATTCGCGTCAGTTGCAACATTGGAGGTGGAGCCTTTTCCCTGAGAATTCGTCAGTCACTCTCTTTCGTTGGTCACCGATGCTCGCACCTGCTGACCGGCGTCCAAGGAAAGTGGGCTGTCCGCCCTACTCGGCTCTGCTGCTCTCGTCAGCCACGTTCATCGATGGCGGCCTTGCCTATGTACCACTCACCATTCCTCTTCCAAAAGCGTAATTTGGAAAACATATCGGTTCAGGTTCAAGTACAAAGAGAATGTCTGGGTCGTTCACTTTCAGCACCCTTTATCGCCTGGCATCATTACACGTGCACGTCCATCCACTCTCACGCAGCACTGCCACTTACCCTCTGCTCGCCTTCATGCGCACGTGCCATTGCTATTGCGGTCATGGTTTTCTCGATTCTCGACGATCTAAGCAAGATAACGCACCTATCGATCAAGGATTTAGAGGTCGGTTTCTCTCCCCGTTCCGACATTTTTTCGTCCGATGTTCTCCATGAAGCCAGGCTTCGGTATCTGATTGTTGTCTTGCAGAACTGAGCTACTAACAACATAACTCCATGAATTGTAGACCAACTTCGACTGGCGTACTCAAGAAGCAATTCTTCCCTATCGTACCCGTTCGTTGATCCTTCCGATTGTATGCCGTAAATGTAATAACCCTTGGACACCATCAGGGGCAAGTCATCTGCACAGACTTGACACGCGCTCACCACACACGAGCATTTTCACATACCCTCATCCATTCAACGACGTTAATCATCCCGAAGATGAACCACCGGTCATGTTCGATATTCTAGAAGACACAGACCGCGGAAGTGAGAAACAATTGGTGATGCAGGATGCAGCACGTAGGGTGTCTCCCTTTTTACATATCGAGCGGGAGGAATCGATTTCGGATGTGCTGGAAGAAGCAGCCACGAACGCAGCACAAAGGCAGTGACATAAATAATCTTATGTGGTGGTAGCTCTCGGGCGACTTGTGAGTCGACTTTACTTTGCTGATTCACTACAATCTCACATATCGCCGTATTCTTGCTTGCCTTTATGCGCATGTGTCGTCGCTATTTGGTCGTGGTTTTTTTGACGAGGAAATCACGACTTAGATGATAGTTCACCAAGGCGAGTTCTGAGAATGGCCCTTGCTTTGTGCGAACGGGCTTTAAGTGTTAGTATGCCAAAGCTTTCAGGACGAGCATCAAAGAAGAGCGATCGAGGACAAATATGAGATCCTCTTCAACGCCTCAAGCTACCGCCCCGAACTTTCCACAATCGTCCTCGCAGCCACCCTCGTCCTCCGTTGATGCCGATATATATGTTTTCCCCCGACCGCGTCAGAGCATCCGCAACACCATCTTCCCGTATCCGTGCGCACGCGAAGCCTGCCGGAGACATCACTCTAGCGCACGCTCCACACAAGCCTTTAGTGCATACGCCTCATCCGCGTCGTAAAATGCCATCACATTGCGAAACGACAGCCAGAGGTACAATACGATCACCTTTTGCAACCCCTCTACATGCTTCAGCTTCAGCGCCTCTTTGCACGAGCGCACCCTCGGCTAGTGGTCGGAGTCACGCATCATCCCTTCTGCCCTCTCCAGCACAGATAAACGGAGCGACGGACAACACAGCGTCGAGCTCTACGCGTATCACATTGGTGTATAGACGGAAGATCTGTGCGAGTACATCGAGCGCGATCGGATCCGACCACTGGATCTCTGTCGGACAAGAGCAAATCCCTGGCGTGCGCGTCTATGAACTTGTTTAGCTGGCTGAACTGGGTCTTCGTGGTAACACGAAAGGGCAGGCGGATTGTCGACGTTAGCTCTCTGCATTACGAGTGACGACGAGACAAGAGAGGTTACTTACACGAAAGAATGGAAGCTCATATCGGCACCATACACTGGCATACATTCACGACAAAGATATTGCTTGAAAGTCACTCCGGAAGTGTAGATACTGATAGGTCCAGAGGAGAATATAAAGGAGTCCATCGATATCACAATAACCAAAGGAATAATCCACGATTACTGCACGTCGACTATACGTACGCAGTCCATCAACTGCTCCAACGGTGTCTCTGCCCGGATCTGAACCTTAATAAAACTGTCTGTCGCGACACGTTTGTACAGTAAGCGCTCCCGCGAAGCAAGCAACAGCGCACCAAACGGCTGCTTCAGTCGAACGACCAGCCGTAAAGCACGTATGGATAGATCAAACTGAGGAGCCCCGTCATCGAAATCCCTGTCTAGAAGGGGACTGATCCAAGGATGAACGAGGACCAAGCCGTACATTCCGACCAAGTCGTCGTTGGTTTCAATGCGTACGTTGCCAAGGATGGGCGTGGTGGCATGGTAAACATGAATGATTGAGTCCGATGCATGTTTTACTGTGATAGAGGTGAGGGATGTCAGAGAGAAAACAAATCCAGGAAGGTGGAGTCGACCAGCGAGGATTGAGAGAGAAGGAAGGCTATGCAGCAGTTGGTACAACTGAACGGCGAGCAAGGGGTTGGGTAACAACGACTGTAAGGCCATAGTCATACTGTCCATCTCGGCGGTCTCGATCGGTTGCGGGACGTGAGGGGGCTCGATCTGGTCATAGACAGTGAGGTCGGCAGGGAGGTAGCTGCTGGCACTACTACTCGAGTTTCCAACCCGAGTCCAAGAGAGGAGTGTGACGTTACCCGATTGGGTCAAGATGTACTCCAGAAGACGACGGACTGCTCGCGCGCCCTCGCCATATATGACTGGGAGTGCGACATCAAAGATACCAAACAGACAGTATGCGATATCTTCCTTCCGCGTTGTTTCGCGCTTCGAAGCAAGGTAGAGCTTCTCGCGCACCCTGGTCAGCCCCGGCTGAAGTGTGGCGAGGGCCCGAGTAGTAAACTTGGTCGCCTGTTCCATCTCTGCGAGGATGATAGGCGATTCCTTGTGATTGAACATCTCCAGACCGAGGTACGGCTTCCAATCTTCCGTGTAAAATTGGATGACCCTGGAAGCGACGTACTCCTGATATGTCCACCCGCGCGTGTTCCAGATGCTCTTCCACAGAGACCCGGGTTCCTGTGATTCCGAGAAAACTCCGAGAAGATGGACGATTGTCAGTGTCGCACGACAATACCACTGGAACATTGCAACAACCGATTCTTGCTGAACTCCCTTGTCGCTCTGGTTAACACAGCACGTGTCGCTCCATGCCCACCGGAAGCGCCGAGACTGCACGAGCTTGCAGAAGTTGATGAGTTTGTCGATCGTGGGGGATGTGGGTACTAGTCCATAGATAACGGTATTCTCGACCATTTGGAATGATGGCTCGGGTGGTTGCCACCTGTGCGAGAACATCACATATTCGTAAAACTTCTCCACCTCCCTCTGGATGCGTGCGAGGTCGAGCCGATCGCGTGTTGTCATGAAAGACCGCAATTCGTTGAATATGGGGACTTGTTCGAAAGCTGCCGTTTGCATGGCTTTATCGTGGAGACGACCAGTAGTGGTGTCAATGAGTGCTCGGGGTATGTCTTGGATGGTCTGCTCGACGACCTGGCGAATGATTGGAGTCGTGTCGAGATAACAACTCCGCATGGCTGTCGACAAAAATCAGCCCACGTCGTATGTGCAACACGAATGAGAACGACTCACCCCGAACTTGTGGGTCAAGCGAATTCTCCATTGTAGATAGCATCATCTCAAATGCGTCGAATGCTTCCTTGTATCGCCCTAGACTGTGTAATACCGCATGTTTCCTTTTGTACCCTTTGTAGTTTAATGAGTCGCGTTCAGTGAACTGATCATACAGTTAGCGCTGCCAACTGGGTCTGCCATGGAGATCAATTTATACCTGGGTGGTATTTACGAGTTCATCCTCCAACAATCCTACTCGCGCCATGCAGCATTTCACTATGATGTCACTGATATTTGTCACCCATCCCGTCAGCACACCTTCCGGATGCGAGGGAGTAAGCGACAAGACAGCGGAGTAAGCTGAAAGAGCCTCGTCATGTTTCTTGGAAGTTGATGCCTGATCTCCGATCTCAAGAAGCCTTGATGTGCATCGGGGTGTGAATTCTGAGGGTAGGGACTGAATATATTATTCTAGAATAAGATGCACAAACTCACCTTTCAACCAGTCGATGACTGGTTCGTTATACCACAGATTCTCAGTCATCGCGTTCGCAATATACATAGCACCATATATGCGACCGTCGGCATACAATGATTCGCACTCATGCTTCTTGTCGTATACACTGAGGGCATGTTTGCATGTGGTGAATTGGTTACCGAGTTCTTTGGTGGTGATCTCGAGCTCGTTTATTTTTCGCGCAATGGATACTGAAAACGGGTCAGAGAGCCGTTAGTCGTGGATAGTCCAAAACGCACCTGAGCTCTTATAGGGTGGATCAACGTCTGCGCGTAGTGCCCTGATGGTCTGGGTCAATCGATTGACTGAACCTTGAGATGCTACAAGCACGCTGCGTAGTTCCTTATCCGATTCGTCGAGATGGGTGATTTTGCGATCTAATAATGGGACTGTTAACGAAGTGGGGTAGGAAGCGCAGAGAACGCACCTGAGGATTCATTCTGTGCACGAAGGGACTTGATCGTTTCATTGAGGCAGGTCTTTTCCTCGTTAGATGTAGCAAGCTGGCCACGTAGTTCTTGAATAGTATTCTCGAGATTTACTATATCGTCATCTGGTGGAGATGAATATCAGCACAGCCGAGTCACTCAGATAATAAACACACTTTGACGCGTTTCTCTAGCAAAGAGGGCCATAACCAAGTCGTAAATATCCGGTTTTTCAATCTCCAAGCACCGAATTTCTCGCTCCAAGCGCTTCTAAGGATATATTGATAAAGACGGAATTTTATTTGAGTAGCGTTACTCACATCGCCCGACCGGTAACACAAGGGAAGAATGCGAGAAAGATTCTGCAGTGTGACGTTGTTGCCTCCAGCGGCCACAATGTCGTAGCTTGGTGAGATGGACATGGACGAGATGAAGTGGTAGTGTTCGACGATGTCCCCGATTTGTTGATGTGTTTCAGTGTCCCAGAGTGATATCGACGAATTAGCAGAGGCTACGATGACTGTGTCGTCGCATGCCAGTGCGATACAGCTTGGACTGTCGTCGCTGTGAATGCGCCATTTCGCGAGCCTGTTCTTGGTGGACACGTCAAGACAGTGAATATTGCCGTCTTCGGACAAAGCAAAGAGGCGATTTGAGTCGCTCGCCCAGGCTAGGGATTCGCCGGCAGTGGCAGAGATTGAAAATTCTGCGAGGACGAGGTTGCTGCCGTCGTAGATTCGAATAGATTCGCGAGAATATGTGCCAGTGGCGATCAGTCGTCCGTCGGGAGAGAACCTGACCGCGACCACCCAGTTGTCGTGTTCGAATGGGCCGAGTTGCTCGCCAGCGGGAAACAACCAAACGCTGAGCGTCTTGTCACCCCCTCCAGTCGCGACTTTCGTCGCATCTGCTGAAACGTCCAATGCCATCACCCAACCGTCGTTTGCCTTGAACTCGACCACCTTTTCGTGGGTTGTCGCATCCCAGACGATCACTTGACCGCTCTTCGTCCCACACACAAAACATTTGCCATCTTGTGTGACTGCCAGGTCCGTAATATCACTCCCAGCGTCCATTGGCTCCCCCACCTCCTTGCCATCATTCACTTGCCATCGTCGCATTTTTTCTTCCTCTCCGCCGCTCACGACATGCTCCCCGTCAGGAAGAAAAGTGACCGCATTTAATATCCAATCTTGCGCAACGATTTCGATTGGATTCGTGTCAGTTTCCACATTGGAGGAAGAGTTGTTTCCATTCGATTCCTGAACATTCGTGAGTAACTCTCTTTCGTTGGTTGCCGATGGTCGCACCTCCTGGCCGCCGTCCAAGGGAAGTGGGCTGTCCGCCGTACTCGGCTCTGCTACTCTCGTCAGCCCCGTTTATCGATGGCCTTGCTACTCACCACTCCATCTCCTTGAGCGCAACTCGGAGAACATACTGGTTCAGGTCCAAGTACAAAGATAATGTCTGGGTCGTTCACTCCCAGCGCGCCTTTATCGCCTGGCATACATGTGCACGATGTTCATCCACTCGCACGCAGCTGCCCTGTGCCCTGTGCGCTCGCCTTAATGCGCACGTGCCATCGCTATTCTGGTCGTGGTTTTCTCCATTCTCGACGATCTAAGCAAGATAACCCACCTATCGATAAAGGATTTCGAGGTCGGTTCTTCTCATGTCGTTCTGAGATTTTTTTTCGTCCGATGTTTCTCCATGAAGCCAGGCTTCGGCGTCACTATCTCATCGTTATTTCACAGAACTGAGTTATCAACATAATTCCCTGAATTTGAGACCAACTTTGATTGGTGTACTCAAGAGGCAATTCTTCCCTATCGTACCCGTTCATTAATCCTCCATCCGATTGTATACCGTACTGACCCCTCGAACACCATCAGTGGACACGTCGCACGCTCGGACTCGACACGCGCTCACCACACACGCACATTTTCACATACCATCTTCCCTGCAACGACATCGATCATTCTGAAGATGGAATCACCGGTACGAGGCGTGTTCAACATTCTAGAGGATACAGAGCGCGGAAGTGAGAAATGAGTAGTGATACAGAACCTGGTATGGATGGATCACCTAAGTTGGGAAGTTGTCCCTTTTTACATATCGGGTGGGATGAATCGATTTCGGGTCACTGCCGAGTCGCGCATCATCTATTCTACCCTCTCCAGCACACTCATAAACGGAGCGATGGACAACACAGCGTCAAGCTCCATGCGTATCGCATTAGGATCTGCGCAACTTGAAGTACACCGAGCGCGATCGGATCTCACTGGATCGGACGATTCTTAACCATCCCTGGCGTGCGCGTCCATGAATTCGCTTAGCAGGGTCTGCGTGGCAGCACGAAAGGGCGGGCGGATGGTAGACGTATCTTAGCTGTCTGCATTACAAGTGACGACGACAAGAGAGGTAAAACGAAAGAATGAAAAGCTCATATCAGCAACAAACAATCACGACAAAGATATTTCTTGAAAGTCACTCCGAAAGTGTAGACACTGATAGGGAGGATATAAAGGAGTCCATCGATATCGCACACAATAACCAAAGCAAATAACAATCGAAAATTACTGCACGTCGACTACACGCACGCTGTCCATCAACTCCCCCAACGCCGTCTCCGCCCGGATCTGAACCTTGATAAAACTATCCGTCGCCACACGTTTGTACAGCAGGCGCTCCGGTGAAGCAAGCAATAGCGCACCAAACGGCTGCTTCAGTCGAACGACCAGCCGTAAGGCACGCGTGGCTAGATCAAACTGAGCAGCCCCGCCGCAGAAATCCCGGTCCACAAGGGGACTGATCCAAGGGTGGATGAGGACCAGGTCGTGCATTCCGATCAAGTCGTCGGTGGTTTCGATCCGTACGTCGCCAAGGATGGGCGTGGTGGCATGATAAACATGAACGATCGAGTCCGATCCAGGTTTCGCTGTGATAGCGATGAGGGATGTCAGGGAGAAAACAAACCCGGGAAGGTGGAGTCGACCAGTGAGGATTGAGAGAGAAGGAAGGCTATGCAGTCGTTCGTACAACTGAACGGCGAGTGACGGGTGGGGTAACGATGACTGCAAGGCTGTGGTCAT
>JBBPOK010000724.1:0-14036 GCA_038091415.1 Leccinum variicolor | reverse complement strand
TGGACACACCTTCAGTCTATGTCCTGCCCCACCATGATCATAGACATCAACATGTTTTTGTATCGCTTCCATTTGCCTTCCTTGACCCGGCTTTCGTTTGCGCTGCACTCTGCATTGATCGGCCATAAACGTCCAGCCATGTATTCGTGCTTCTTACGCTGCCAGATTTGTCTTGTATATCATACAGATGGTTCCCTATTCTAAGTTCCTTACCCGCATGCGCCTCTCCGACTCGTCAGCTCTTAGAAGCATATCAGTACAATATCCTGGCCATGTAAACATAATCCGGTCGTTTGAAATGGCTGTAGTCCCATGCAAGTCTTTTCCCTCTGTGACTTTCACCATTGGGAGAAGGGCGTTTTTAATGCCTGCCAAATCTGTCCTCAACAAAGGACAGGTTATGCGTGGGTCGCCCAGATGCTTTAGTGGAATTGCATCCGTGCAAAATTCTCGTGAGATTCTTTTGATCAGCATTTCCTCTTCCCATGCTGACCTGTGAACCTGACCAGAATTGTGGTCGATCGGGACCACCTTCCTCCAGCAGTTCTATACCGTGTTTGATTTCAACAGCGAGTCACCACGACTTGGATTCGCAGACTCGGACCTTATGCCGATATAATAGACACATACTATACGGTAAGTTTTTACACAAGAGGTTTGATTGTAGAGTCACGACCTGCCAGCGGCCACCACCCTAGTACCATTATGTATCATTATAATTGAGTAACTCGACACGCTTGAGCAAGTTGAGCCCTTCCGAAGAGGGGTCGCACAAGCATGGATAGCAAAAGTCAGCTGGCAGTCCCTAGAATACCTTGTAGCCACGTAGTCCAGGCAATAGAGACCATAATTTCAGGAAATCTCTGCAACTATCGGTTGACGCGTGTTGCACAATTGACTTTTGTAAATCACTAATTTCCTCGACGAAATCATTAATCAATTAATCACGATCGACCGTTTTTGTAAGCTGTGCGAAGTGATGCAATATTTTTCCCGTATCAGCTCGCAAGTCCAGCTCTCATTTCTCAAGATCATCTCGCACTGCAATTCGCATTTTGCAACATGTTTTTCTCGACCCGCTCCCATTTTGCAACATGGCCCTACCAACAGCGGCTTGCTTCCGAGTCATCCCGCCTCAATCTTGCACAACCAGTTTGCAATATTGCAAGACCTCGCTTAGCAGCTTTATTCAGCCTCGGTTGTGCAAGATACAGGCTCATCTCGCTCCCCATTTTGCGAGCCTGCTACGCTTCATCGATCATCCCGCCTCAATCTTGCAAGATGCCGTCCCCATTGCGAGATTATATCCTATTGCAAGACTAGGATCGCTTCATTCCGTCTTGGAAAACTCCCAGGCTCACGGATTGAGGAAGCGCAGGAAATCTTGCAACTTGAAGATCGAGGTCGGAGACTTGCAATAGTATGCAAGGCAATTTTGCAAAGTGAGACAATTTATTGCGGAGGTCCTTGCTATCGTGTTTCGTGCAAAACGGGCTAACGATAATCATCGACGGTATTGCAATGGCGACTCAGGATCTGGTGACCATCGCCCGCTCCGGCTTACACAGTCACTGGAGGCAAACTTGGTGATATGCACCATCAAGGGTTACAGTGCTCTCGGTTGAATCCGTCTTGTGAGTCCAGAATCTTTCGCGAAACTCTTCACCCGTACCTGTTTCGATGATCCTTAGGAATATAGTTCATCAGTTCGATTGTTATCCGGTTAGTTCCTAGACGTGATACCACTCGACATTTATTTAAATAAGTCAGGCGCACGTACTTGATGATTTTCGTGCTCCACATTTACTACCCAATGCTCTTCAAGGTGCTCATAACCATTGCCGTCACACTGCCTGTTTTCGTTCTGGCCGCCCAAACACCTGATCCTAGGGGGGGAAGTGATGGTATATTAGCCATACCACTCACGAAACGCTCTGATACCGACGCGCGCGAATTTCATGCTACATCACATAACGCGTAAGCGACCTGCCAGTATGATGTCCTCAGGCATCGTTTTTGCCCACACGTTTTTAGCATGATCATCCGTGGGCCAAGTGGCATGGATGGTTCCGAAACGAACACGGGAACGCCGCATCCTTTTGCTGTGCAACGGGCCGGTTCCGGAGCCGGCGCTGATTTGATAAAACTTGAAAATTCTGAAATATGGTATGGAATCATTTCTATCGGCACTCCTCCCAAGTTCTTCACTGGTAAGTTGTTTTCCGTGCATTCGTACACACACTCACTCTAGTCGCCACCTCAGTCCAGTTCAACACCGGTTCTAGGTAAGTGATTTCCGTCAGTACCATCCACTTTCTTGTCTCATTCGACCCAGCGATCTCTTTGTTCCAGACTCAACCGGTGATCAGAACTGCAGAAGCCACCGTAACCTCTGGGATCCCGCATCGTTCCACATCTTGGACCTCAATCAAGAACCCGCATTGATCACCAACGTGGACCTCAATGCTGATTTTGCGATAGTATTTAACGATGGTAGGAATGCTCGTGGTAAACAATACACGGACAATGTAACCATTGCTGGTTTGACCGTATGTTTTTACTGTTTGCAAACATCATCACTTCTGACCAATGAATAGGCAGACATTCAGACCATCGGTTCCGCAACAACATACTCTTCAACTATGAGAGCATCTAAGTTTCCTGCAGATGGTATATTGGGCTTGGCTTTCCCATCTTACTCATATTTTCGCGGCAACAGCCCTCTATTTCATACGCTCTACAATGAAGGAAAGCTGTCTCAACCAGTGTTTTCACTCAAGCTCACCTCTTCTGGAGGCGAGCTGTACGTCGGTGGAATGAACGAGGCGCTTTACGTTCATATGACCCTCGTCTTTACCCCTGTAATGGCGGTGCGCGCAAACGCCAGGCGGCATGGATGCATACTTAGATTGCCCAAGTTTCACCCTCTCTGGGCGATGCAGATAGATAACATTAAAGTCGACGACAAAATAGTTCTGAGAGATGTACCCGCCATCATCGACACTGGTTCCAACCTCATTTTTGGTGATTCGACGCAAGTTTTCCACCTGCACCTAGCTGGCAGAGGGTCATTCTTTGACACTACTTATTCCACCTGTGAGTTTCGATCGATTTTGGTACTTTTGATTGACTCCCTGTAGTCCCATGCAACTCTTTTCCCTCCATAACTTTCACCATTGGTGGAAGGTCGTTTGTAATGCCTGCCGATGTCCTCAACAAGGGGCAGGTTATGTATCGCTCGCGCTTTTGCTTTAGCGGAATTGCGTCCGTGGAAAAGTCTGGTGAGATTCTTGTGATCAGCATTTCCTCTTCCCATGCTGACCGGTGAACCCGACTAGGCTTCTGGTCGATCGGAACCATCTTCCTTCAGCAGTTCTATACCGTGTTTGATTTCAACAGCGAGTCACCACGACTTGGATTCGCAGAGCTTACTATGCCGATACAATAGATACTATACACTAGTGTTTTTGGCACAAGAGGTTTGATTGTAGAGTCACGACCGGCCACTACCATTCTGTATGATCATACTCGACATGCTTGAGCTCTTCCGAAGAAGGGGTCACACAAACATGAATAGCGAAAGTCAGCTCGCAGTCCCTACAATACCTCGTAGCCGTGTAGTCCTTCCAAATCTTGGCTAGACAATCCGCGACGCTCGCGAACGCTGCGAGCGCCGCTTGATCTGGTGGGTGGTTTTGAAACGACACATAGTCGGAGTTTGTAGTCCCCTGTTACATACGACTCGGAGCCTTTATCGTCTAAAATCAAAAGAAGAAACCCACGTACCTGCAAGTTACGTTGCAAAGGACACCGGACACCCGCGACAGACAACAAGGTGTGTTTATGTTATATCGGCCATATATAAACGCTCTGCTCTCATTTCATCACCGTTCTGCCCTCCCATCCCATCCCCTCCTTCCCTCCGTTGTTCATCCTCATTGCCGTTCTTCCCTCCCTCCTTTGTTCACTCCTTCTGGTTGTCCTCGCATCATCTTTTCAGAACGTTGCCACTCAAGATCTCATTTTTTTTGTACGTGTCTAAGTTGGTGCTCGTAGTTATGTTTCTATGGGATATCTACACAAATAATACTATCAATTCAAACCCCCAAAATTAGTGTGATGTAGTAGTAAAGTGTGTGATATATTGTAGACGTTGCATGAATCAATTTACTGAGGAACACAGCATTGAAGCTTTGAAGCCCAATGTGAGATGATGCAAACGAGTCCATCGCTAACGGTACTTGGGTATAGATACGTCCTTGAATATATGGTGAGCGACTGGAGATAAGGGTAGTATACAATAATTGTCTACTCTAGTAAGTGAATACGTGAGCTACAATATGAAGGAGTTATCACACGCAAGGGGAAGCGAATGGGAACATCTTACTCTTTGAATGAACGAGTGGAATGGCCTCTGCTTTTGCGAGGCGACGACGATGCTGAGATGATCTTGGCTGTAAGATCCTCGATACCAGAGGGGTAGGCAGACGACGCTGGAGATGTCGAGGTAAGAATGACGACGGCCCCGCCATAGAGAAGAGCACGGGTACGGGTCAGCATTTGCCGACCCATGGCCAACCCGCTACCTGTGAGGTACCGTTGACAACAACGTCACGATATCGGGTCACGAGCACGATGCTCACGACCCGCTGTCGTGTCGGCGTTGCCATGTTGTTGTTGTTGTCCGACTCATCATTGTCGATGACCTTGACGCGTCGGCGTGTCGTGGTGTTGCCAGCACTATCGTCGTGTCGTCGTGTCATCGTGTCATCGTGTCGTCGTGTCGTCGTGTCGTCGTGTCGTGGTGTCATCGTGTCATCGTGTCGTCGTGTCGTCGACTCGTCGTCGCGTTGTTGCCGCGGCCCGCGTCGACGACTTCGTCGTTGTTGTTGCGCTCGCCGTCGTGGCGTGGCACGTTGTTGTTGTTGTTGTCGACGCGTCGTCTTGCCGTGACGGGTCGTCGACGATGTCATTGTCGCTGCGTTGTTGTTGTTGTCGACGCCGTCTGACGAGGAGCCTGAGGGTGAGGGTGAGGAGGAAGACGAGGACGGGGTGTACTCACCGTCATTGTCATTGTCGCGTCGTCCGCGCCATCCGAATCGCCTTCCAACTCCCTTGTCCTCGTCCTCGTTGTCACGTCGCCCTCATTGTCCGTCTCCGTCAGTCGCGTCGTCGTCGAGTCATCACCCCGTCGTCGTGGACGACGCAGTCCGTTGACGGCGTGGACGAGGTCTGGCAGGGTGGGGTGGGTGAGAGAGAGAAAGAGGGAGGGAGATCTAGCGGAGAGTGAGCGAGGGACAGAGAGGGAGGGAGGTACGCACCTCGTCGCATCTTCGTCGTCGTGTCGTTGTCGCACCGTCAGTCGGCGGTGCACCCTCGTCACGTCGTCGTCGTCGCGTGTCCTTCAACGAGGTCTGGTGGAGGGTGATGGAGGGAAAGAGAGAGGGAGGGACGTACTACGCGTGGCGTCAGTTTGAGGGGCGCCGACGTCGTGTCGTCGTCGACGTTGTGGGTGAGGGGCGTTTCGACGTCGCGTTGTCGTCGACGTTGTGGGTGAGGCCTTGAGGGGTGTGTGTGGTGTGTGCTTGTCGTCGTCGTCGGCGTTGTGCATGAGGGTGCGTGGGTGATGTGCATGCTGTCGTGCGTTGTCGACGCTGCGGGTGAGGTGCGGGTGTGCGGGTGTTGTCGCTGTCGACATTGCGGGTGACCTGTTCTTGTTTGGTCTAATAGACTTCCAACATAGTTACTAACCTACTTCTTGTCCCAGACAACTTCTGGCGTCAGATACTCTTGGCATCTTTGTCGCGCCGATCACAGACCGAACCGGTGGTTAAGCCAAACTGACTTTAGCGACATTATGAATCAGCACACATTCGCCACTGGACACGCCTTCGGTCCATGGACTGAGCAAGGTTGGAATCCGTATCAATGTCTTCTCCCATTCTTCGCGAAAAAACGAGCAGGCCGCGCAACGCGACGCCATTTGCGTCAGAAACCTCAAAGTCGTTGGCATTTACATGTCATAGGGCGCCTCAGCGTCGTCGTACATGAACACCCCTAGTACGGCCAGGCGGTCTTCAGTTCCAAACAGCCAGTATCATGCATCTGACCTGCCCCTCAGCTCACCGCCAGTATCTCTCGACCTCTCGAAAGGTCCCTTTTTTCACGTCGTCTTTGTCATCCAGTGCGTCCTTCGGGGGCGCATGCATGCTATTGCTGCGACGTGCTCCCTATCGTCCGTTGAGACATGTTGAAGACTGAATGTGAAATGTAGGGTTGAATCAGATAGGGTTAGGTCAGCAAACCTAACGTCTTCGGCGACGAGGACACCCCATGTGAGAGTCTCCATGCCCTCGTTAGTTGCGGAGTAAAGTTCTGGTTCGACGCGTTCAAGTTCGTCAGTGCCCGCAGCGCTAGCAAGGTGAGCAAGATGAGTATGTACTAGTCGTCGTCCCCGACCTGCCACGCTCGCGTTCGCCCAGGTATACCTACGACGAAAGAGAAGTTTGCAGAGCTCGAGTTGTCTCTACTACATTCCAGCAAGACGTTGAGACACCGGAGACTCGTCTCATGCCTTCCCATCATCCAGCGGTCCTGCCTCTTTCTACTCCTTGCTGATCATCACTTACCTCCACGTGCAGGCCCAGGTGAAGACCAAACATCTCGTACATACCACCTGTTCAACGATAATCCATCCTCAACACGTTCCACGGACATGTTAACTCATGGATCAAGTCCATACAGGTAGTCATACAGCACACCCGAGACTTGTCTTCTGTCACTGCGTCCCAAGAAACCAATCTCTGGCTGAGCTGGGAGATGTCGTGAGTACTGTCGAGTTCTACACTCACCTGTTCTCCCTGCGGTGGAAATACAACTAACTTGCTGCCGCAACGAAACCCTAAAACAGCCGAAAATGGCCCGCGCTGCCTTGCACTGGAGGCAAACTTGGTGACGGTGCTCTCGGTTGAATCCGCCTTGTGAGTCCAGACTCTTTCGCGAAGCATCAGGGGATCAGTGAACAAATGATATAGGTTTATATGTATTGATATTTTTCAACATCTCTTTACAAATATACCTTTATGACAGTCCAGTTTATCAGCTCAGATATGGCTGGACTTACTAGATACTAATTATCATGCTCATACGCCTCATACATAGATGATAGGGACTTTTATGAAGCTACATATGATCAGGGATGCTATGTCCGTTATACTAGATGTTTCTGATCAGCAATTCCCACGGCATTAATTTTTCTACCGCTGACTCCGTATGTAATACTTCCATCTTCGCATTGTTCCATCCCTCGCTGATACCTTCTAGCAATACCTGTAATCTCTGGTCGCACTCACAATACTGGGACTGACTATCAGGCAATCGATAAATCTGCCAATTGACCAGAGAACTCGTTCTGCCAATATATTTCCACGTCCATCGAGGTGTTGATTATTAATATTTGCACGGATTGGTATGCTGTCTCTAACCTTTGCCTTTGGTTTAACCCTTATCCACATCCCCGCCGATCACGAAAATGGTCAGATCACTCCACCTGGCACAAAGGGCCCATGTTCGATAGTATTTCACTCGTGACCAGGTGCGTCGTACTTCCATCCTCACATCGTTCTGTCCCTCACCGACAACCTCCGACAATGCCTGCGGTTTCTAGTCATATTCGTTATACACTGGGATTTACTGTCAGACGTCCAAGAAACATGGCGATTGGCCAAACAAATCGTTCCGACAATGTGTTGTCCAAGACCATCAAGGTTTTGATATTTGTACGTGTTTTCACATTGATCTCTTTTCTAATTTTTGCCTTTGGTTTATCCCTGGCCCAAATCTCTGCTAATCGTTCACATTGTCAGACAACTCCGCCCGGTACAAGAGTACATATTCGGCAGCATTGCATTTACGACTACGTGTATCGTACCTCCATCCTTATGTCGCCATAAACAGCTGCTGACAACAGTTGTACTTCTGCAGTCTCTGATCATTTTCACCGTGCTTTGGACTAACTGACAGACATCCAAGAAGTTTGGCGATTGATCGGACGAGTCGTCCTGATAACGTGTTTCCACGCCCGTCAAGGTTTCGATGTTGTATATGTTCTTTCAATTACTATTCCGCCTGGCACAGAGAGTACATGTTCGGCGGTATTTCGCTTATGACTAGGTGCGTCACACTTGCATCTTCGCATCATTCCGTCCCTCACTGATATCTTCCAACAACGCCTGCAGTTTCTGGTCACATTCACCGTGCTGGGACTAACCATCAGGCATTCGGCGCGAAGCTTGCCGATTGACCAGTCGACTCGTTCTGACAATGTCTGTCCATACGCATCAAGGTGTCGATATTTGTATGTATTCTCTCAATTGCTATGCTCTCTCTAACTTTTGCCTTTGGTTTGATCCTTATCCAGCTCCCCGCCGATCACGAAAATGATCAGACTACTCCACCTGGCACAAAGGGCGCATGCTCGGCAGTATTTCACTCATGACTAGGTGCGTCGTACTTCCATCCTCACCCCTCACCGACGGCCTCCGATAATGCCTGCGATTTCTAGTCGTATTCACTGTACTGGGACTTACTGTCAGATGTCCAAGAATTATGGCGATTGATCAGACGAATCATTCCGATATTGTGTTTCCAAGACGGTCAGGGTTTTGATATCTGTACGCAGTCTCATACTGATCTTTTTTCTAATTTTTGCCTTTTGGTTTATCCCTGGCCCAGGTCCCTGCTAATTGTTAAAATCGTCAGATTAATCCGCCTGGCACAAGAGCGCATGTCCGGCAACATTTCATTTGTGACTACGTGTATCACACTTCTGTCTTATGTGCTTCGCCAACCACACTAGGTCTTGATCGCAACTTTAGACAGACGAGTATAGGTTCATGGTGATTTCAAGTGCAAAGAAAATTATGTATACAGAATTAACTATGCACGAAAGCAGACTGAACAAATGTGAACCGTGCCATTGAATATCAGACATCGGCATCGGCAGCCTCAAGCCTCCTTTCTTTGTATTCCGCACGCTTCTGACGGATCCTTGCTAATGCGCTGTTCTTTGACGGAATCCGCTCAACATCAGCATAAAGGGGAAATATCTGGCTAATTCCACGTCAACATTGTGCTGTCTGAATCAAATAGAAGTATACACCTACCGATTCCACCACATCACTAACTGATCAACCTCGTCTTTTTCATCAGCATCATCTAGCAGCTCAATGATACTGTTGTAGAATCGTTCCGAGTCCGTCACGAGATCGGTACGAGAGAAGACTTGAGCAGATGTTAACGCAAACCGAGCCTTCACCCACATTCAAGTTAGGACTGGGTGGCTGCAAAGCAGAGAATTAGAAAACACACCTGAGTCGCAACGTAAGCAAGAGACGCCTTGGTGGCAGACCGCATGCCATGAATGCGGGCATTGCCGGACCGAGTTGCTTTGGGTTCTTGATCAACAGAGCTCGGGGAGGTGAAGATATGCTTATACGCCTGCCGACATCCTGAGTTAGCAATGACACATCCAGAAATAAGTCAGAAACCTTACCAAGACTAAGAGACCGCTCCGCAGGAGTCCATTCCAAGGGTCCTCTGAGTCATATGTATAGTTAGCATAGAGGAATACCGGCCATTGATCACCAGCGACCTGTATTTGCCCGTTCACGAGTTTCGCCTTTGTCCTATGTCTCGTGATTAGTACTGAGCTTGTAATAAGTAGAGTACATACTCTATGTTGGCCCAGTCAAGGCCGGCCGGACATAGAAGGGCACCAGTACGTTCATGATTAAATCCACGGCCTGCTTTGACGTTGCGAGGGATGTGGGGATTCAGTGATTGACCCTTCGGGGTGATCCAATCGATAATTGCACTCTTCATTCCTTTGGTGTCGTCAGCCCTGGCACCATTTGCTCCTTTCTGAACCTTCCACCAAGCAACACGTTAAGTTCAAGCACGAAACAGAGATATGGATGGTTATTACCAGATCTGCAATGCAAATAACTTCTTCTTCTGATACCGTCATGAGCCTAGCTTCAAGCCCGGGGACCAGACGCAATAGCTCGCGAAATACGGCATACTCCTTCCTTTCCCTGACGGAGGAAACTGAGCAAGAAAACGATTCGTCAACAAAAAGACCACTTACGCTGCCGTCGGTAGATCGTGTCCGTCTTCTTGGTCGGCCAAGACTGCAAGACCGTTCGTTATCAACGTCTGCACATTGCAGAAAGCGTGTACCGCTCTCCCAAAATGCCGGCCGTGGTGAACTAATGGATCTTGCGTAGTCCTGCAGAGGGTCAGCGGTAACTGCAGAACTACAAAAGACATCACAGACGGCTTTTTCCTAGGTCCCAGGTGTAATGCACTGGAAGGTGCTCGTTTTTGACCAACGAATGTAGCCTGGTCTTCGTTGTCAGACTGCATTGCAGAGAAGAAAGGAGGAAGAAGGATGCTGACGGTGTGGAAAGGAGACAGTTTTATATACGTCCAAGGTTACCGTAAAGGAGGGATTCCCGCTCGCGATGCCAATTTGCACTGGAATCTAGTAACGCAATGCGTCAGAGAGTGAATTCAAAACGGGATTAGCTACATTCAGGGAGGCTGCCTTCCCCCTCGCGTAGCTTTGCAGATAGGGTACTCAGAACAAACAGTTCGACTTACCCGAGTGGGAGTGGTAAATCGAATATTGATGTGTGAGCCTGCCGCTGTAGCCTGGAGTCAGTTTGTTTACCCGACCGGCAACCGTGAGTCATTCAACGTACAACAAAGCTGAACGCGATCGGGTGCAGCATGAATTTCCAAGCTCTTACCTCATGCTACTAACCCTAACCTAGAGGGATTGAAAAGGGAACTGGAAATATTCCGGAGTACTTCTTGGTTTGTGCGGATGTGACTCGAAGGCGGGGTGATAACATGAGAAGAGCGTGAACTAGCAATGAGTGTGGAAGGCTCTGTAGCCAGTCATCAGCAAAATGTCGCCTGTCTTTTGAGGACCTTTCGACTTCATTGTCTTCGGGTCTGCCTTTTTGGGCCTTCATGGTCTTGACCAGACTTGGATGGAGAAAGGATAGTCGAGCCAGGAACTGAAGATGAAACGATACCAGACGTCTCCAGCACGCTCACTAGGTCAAAGAATTTGCTCCGAGAGACGGACGAGAAACCCCGTTTTTGGAGCGTTCGAGGATCGTGACATAATACATATAGAGCTGAGGAAGCTCGAGAAGGCGAAGCCTGGAAGCGATGCGTTTGGTGGGGGTTTTGGGTAGGGCGTTCGAAATGGAAAAGAGGGGAAGTGCGGCGTCTTTTCTCTTTGAGGCAAGGACGATCGCGAGAAGGACCAATCTCGATGGCAAGCCGAGGTTGCGAACCTTGACGGCAGTCTCGTTGTTGCAGGATTGGGTGGTGGCATGTTGCATCAAAGGCTTTGAATGAGAAGGCAGGTACGCCTTTAGTGCGGCCAGGATGTGATTTGGGGTGATGGAAGGCACAGGAGTGTGTAAGGGAGAGAGAGAGAGAGAAAGAGGTGGTGGGACGCACCTCGTCCCCGTCGACATCGTTTCATTGGGGTCTGCCGTTGACGCGCCGTTCATCCCATAGCCATCCCATCACCATCCCATCCCCGTCCCCTCGTCGTCGTGTCATTGTCCGCGTCGACAGTTGTCGTCGCGTCGATGTCGCACCGTCGGTGTGTTGTTGGCGTGGACGGGGTCTGGTGTAGGGTGTGGGTGAGGCAGAGAGGCAGGGAGAGGGGAGTAAGCGAGAGAGAGAGAGGGAGAGATGTGGTGGGGACGCACCTCGTCTGTCTCCGTCGTCTCCGCCGTATCCCCGACAGATCGTCATCGTTGTCGGCGTGGACGGGGTCTGGCATAGGTGAGGGAGAGGGAGAGAGGCGCTCCTTCTCGGCCACACGTTGATGTCACGCGCCACCGTCTTCCACACCTCCGTCCCGTCGATCGCGTCCCTTGATATCGTGCCCACAAGCCGCTCCATCGTGTTCTTCATCACGGACAACGTACCCGCTTCCAACGCAGACGACGCGTGGACGTGTGCAGGCATTGGCGACGACCGCGACGACCCAAACCCACCGCGGCTCTCCGACAACGATAGCTCGTCCCTCGAACCCAGCGCAGACACCGACAATGCCATCGACCGCTTCCCAAACGTATCGACCAGAGAAGAGGAGGTTTCCACGTCCACGTGTCCGTCGTCCGCAGAAACGAGATGGTGATAGTTGATCAAGCAAACGTAGAGGTTGCCGCGTACCAGCTCCGAGTCCGAACAGTCATTGTCCAACACGCACTCGAGTAGCCTCCGAAGAAGTCCAAACAGGCGCTCGGTAGGCAAAAGAACCCGCGTCGACGTCGCCCCCGGCAGATTGAAGCATGGCTTGATGTCGTCGGTCCTCGCGCAGTTTCGATAGAATAGCCTCGGAAAGCAAGACGGCCGTCCCTTGTTGAACGGAGCGCACGATCTCAGGCAACACGTGCAGTAGGTCGAACAACACGTTTTCTCGTCGGTCATGAGGTAGTCGGTGGAAGCATTTCGTGAGCGTCATATCCAGTAGTCGACGCCACGCCTCGTAACCGGTCGCGACCGCATGCGCCACTTGCCGTCTGTAGTTCTCGATCGCACAACTCTCCAGAATATATCCCGTCTCCGTTTTGAGCTTGTCCGCCTGAGCCGTCGCCCGGCACTTGCTAGCTCCTCTTTCCTCGGACAAAACAAGATGTACAAGCTCATCAAGTTTTGGAACGCCTGTTTCTTGGTCAAACACGCACGTTCAACAAATGCTAGAAACTCACCACGCGTTTCACGACCTCGATTGTTGCCCAACAACGTAATCGACGAGCTTCTCGACCAACGAATCACGTTGCTCCTGCAGCTTTTGTCGGAAAGACTCGCTGTCGGCTGACGTATCCTTGACGTCAGGCAAGCTCCGCGCCTTCCAGATGACATGCAGCCCAAGTACTAGATGTAACCCCTGTTCGACCATCTGGCTCTGCGTCAGCTTCGATGTCGTGACAAAACACAACGGCACCCACCCGCTCCTCTTCCTTATACCCCAACCGACCCCTCTCGACGAGCGCAGAAAGAATATCCCACGCACTGCTCTGCTTCCCCCCCTCGTCCTCTGAAAACGTCGCCACGTCGATCTCTTCACGGCCCGCGACCGCATCGAGTAGTTGCGTCATCAGCTCGTCCTCGAGCTCCAAAATCTTGTTGCCGTTCGTGTTCATCAGTGATGTCGCCCACATGATATACCGAATGGCAGAGGCCGCCTTGGTGAGCACGGACGGCGAGGAGCGGGTGAGAAACTGCTTTAGTACATCGTCCCAGAGGCTCGCATATGCCTACGACAACGTCATCATTTTATTCCTTTAAAAATGGTACACGAGGACGACGCACGTTCATCATTCGCATCTCGAGATAGAGGTCGAGGTTCATCAGTGGAGGGATGAGAAGCACTTGCGATATGCGGTTTTCATCTGTTTGGTACTTGATGAACAGCCTGGGTAGGCCCTTGATCAGAGCACGCGTTAGATCCAACACGATCGTCTCTTCGTCACCCTATGACGGTATAAGTGGCGTCAGCGCAAACAGTGGTAGGGTACGCACTTTCTTCGTGGTCGTCGACGCCAGCTTAGTGCGACGCAACGACGCCACAAACACCTCGAGCACCGCGGTTTCCTCTACCTCCGACAAACGCCACGCAGGATCAACCGTGGTTCTCGCAGTCTCCACGAGGGAATCAGGACCGTCCATGTCTTCGTCCCTTCCCGCAGAGTGGTCGAGGAGCAGGACATCCAAAATGCACTCCCAATCGTAGACGGCCTCGACCTCGTCCCACAACGCTTCGACAGCAAGCACGATCTGTCCTCTCGAGTCCACCCCGCTCGAGGACGGGAGGTATATGCGGCGACCTGGTGCACCATCAGCCACGCCTGCCTCGCTTTCCTCCTCGGCAACCTCTGATAGTAGCCGGTCGAGTGCCTTGCCCCACTTGACGAGCAACACCGCCAAAGCTTTGACGCCTG
>JBBPOK010000723.1:0-14060 GCA_038091415.1 Leccinum variicolor | reverse complement strand
AGGGGTGAAGACGAGGGTGTTATGAATGTAAAGCGCCTCGTTCGTTCCACCGACGTACAGCTCGCCTCCAGATCCGGTGAGATTGAGTGAAAACACTGGTTGAGACAGCTTTCCTTCATTGTAGAGCGTGTGAAGGAGAGGGCTTTGGCCATACAATGCTGACAAAGACGGAAAAGCTAATCCCAACAAACCATCTGCAGCAAATGAAGCTGCTCCCAAGTCTGAAGAGTATGCTGTTGCGGCACCGATGGTCTGTATGTCTGCCTATTCATCGGTCAGAAGTGATGATGTTCGCAAACAATACAAACATACGGTAAAACCAGCAATGGTTACATTGTCCCTGTATTGTCGACCACTGGCAGTCCTACCACCTGAAAATACTTGCACAAAATTACTATTGAGGTCGAAGTTGGTGATATGGGACAATGTAGGATCCCAGAGGTTAGGGTGGCTTCTACAGTTCTCATCACCGGTTGAGGCTGGAACAAAGAGATCGCTGGGTCGAATAAGACGAGAGAGTGGATGGTAGTACTGACAGAAATCACTTACCTAGAAGCGGTGTTGATCTGGACTGAGGTTGGGACAAGAGTGAGTGGATGTCACGAATGCACGCAAAATCTTACCAGTGAAGGACTTGGGAGGAGTGCCGATCGAAATGGTCCCATACCACATGTAATTCTTGTAGTTTGTCAAATCAACACCAGCTCCGAACCTGTTCCGTTTCACAACAGAAGAATGCGGCGTTCCCGTGTTCGTTTCGGAGCCATCCATGCCAGTTGGCCCACGGATGATATTGCTAAAAAGGTGTAAGCAAAAACGATGCCTGAGGACATCACCGGTCGATTTACGCGTTATGTGATGTAGTACTATCAAATTCGCGCGAGCTGGTATCAGAGCGTTTTGTGAGTGGTATGGCTATACCATGACTTCCCCCCCTAGGGTCAGGTGATTGAACGGCCAGAACGAAAATGGCCACTGTGACGGCAATGGATGTGATCACCTTGAAGAGCATCGGGGAATAAATGTGGAGGAGCACAAATACCATCAAGTACGTGCGCCTGACTTAAATAGATGTCGGGATGGTATCACGTCTAGGAACTAACCGGCTAACAATCAAAACCGATGAAGTACATTCGGATCATCGAAACAGATATGGGTAAAGAGTTTCGCGAAAAAGTCTAGATTCACAAGCCGGATTCAACCGAGAGAACTCTTGATGGTGCATGTCACCAAGTCTGCCTCCGGTGCAAGGCGCAGCGGGCGATGGTAGAAGGGCGGTGACTCGGAGTTGGTGGTGCCATCTACACCTTGCTTTCGATCAGTGCAAATTTTCGGCTTTTTAGCGTAAGCAGGTTAGTTGTCACATTTACACGTCAGGGAGAACCGGTGGGTGTAGAACTCGACCTTACTCATGACCTCGTTGGGCCTCGTCAGCCTCCAAGGCTATTTCCCAGCTCAGCCAGAGATTGGTTTCTTAGACTTGGGACGCAGTGACAGAAGACAAGTCTCGGGTGTGCTTTCTGACTGCTTGTCTGGACTTGATCAACGAGTTAACATGTCGAGGAAGGATTATCGTTGAACAGGTAGTATGTGCCAGATGTTTGGTCTTCGACCCATCACCTGGGCCTGCACATGGAGGTCAGTAATGATCAACAAGGAGTAGAAAGAGGCAGGCTTGTTCGACGACCGACGACGGGAAGGCATGAGACGAGTCTCCTTTGTCTCGACGTCTTGATGGAGGTGTAGGAGAGACAACTCGACCTCTGAAATTTTCTCTTTCGTCATATGTAAACGTGAGCGTGGCAGGTCGAGTGGGACGGCGACTAGTATATACTCATCAAGTGAGTGAAGCTAGGTTTGTTGACCTAACCCTATCTGATTCAACCCCACATTTCACATTCAGTCTTCAACATGTCTCAACGGACCATAGGGAGCACGTCGCAGCAAGAGCATGTATGTGCCCTGCGAGGGACGCACTGGACGACAAAGACGACGTGAAAAGGGGGACCTCTCAAGAGGCCGTGACATCACCGGCGGCATGCTCAGGGGCAAGACAGATGCATGACAGTGGCTGTTGGAAACCGAAGATCGCCTGGGCGTACTATCAGCCAATGACCTTTTAAGGGGTGCTTGGGTACGACGATGCTGAGGCGCCCTATGACAGCGTGTTAATCTTATTTAGTGTGATCCCCGCTGCTAGGCTGAATAGTTGGGTGGACCACGTTGTGCATTGCTTACTTCGGAGACTTTGAGGTTTCTGACGCAAATAGCGTCACGTTGCGCGGCCTGCTCGTTTTTTCGTGAAGAGTGGGACAAGAAATTGATACGGAAACTCTGCTCAGTCCATGGACCGAAGTCGTGTCCAGTGGCAAATGTGCTGATTCATGATGTCGCTAAAATCAGCTAAAGACCACTCTCTACGAAAACGTATCAACATATCATGTATGGCGAGAGAGCTTGATGAAAGCGATCGCATGAACCCCTCGCACGATGAAGGTGTTGAGGTCGAAATGAAGAGGCAGCCACGAGATATGAGAGAGGGGCGACATCGTCCACGACAGTAACCCAGTGAAGGCTTGGATTTGGCAAAGTGGTATGCGCGACAAAGATGCCACGGGCCCGAGAGTATGTGGATCGAGATCAGCCCGACTATTTGCAAAAGCCATGTCAGTTTCAGAACTATACAGTACTTTGAAAGGACGAACGTTCAATGTTGGACAAGAAGTATCCCTCAGGCCTCCGGACCCTAGGGGACAGGTTTACAGAGCATTAATTCGTGGGAATGACGAGGTCGACCGGAAGCAACCCGGGTCGTGCGACTTGACTTGTTTTGTACATTAAGGGTTTTCTTGCCATATATTAATGTCGGACTGTTTTAGATTTCGCTGGTGTTTGGGGGATTCTTCGCCCATCTCGCGGGAAGCTTCTTGTTTTCGTCTTCGACGATGTCTGAATTTTCACTATTGCAGCCGGTATATGATTCTGTTGGTGATTTGGGCGTTTTCATCTCTTACTGCGACAATGACAGCGTCTAACGAGTACCAACACCACCTCCACTGGCTCATACATACCCAACCAGTCCAAAAACGTTATCACGGCAGACTCTTCATTTATTATGTCAACACCGCCCGCACGTCTTATGTCGGCAGTACATTGGTCTCCTTGCACAACCAGCAGTACCGCGACCTCTTCATGGACCACGTCTCCTTCCGATCCAACTTCCTTGTCGAGTATGGCGAGTTGTACCACTGGGATGACTTCCCTGTGTAGCAGGTCATCGTTGCCTCTGTAGACACCTTGACCCGGGCCCTAGTTAGCTTTTTATACTCACGCTCCGTGGTTGGCTTGAGCTCGTCTGGCTGATCTAACGAGGCCCGATGACTTGAAGAATCTCTTCTAGGAACAGAGTGGATCTGATGCATGGGTACCTTGAAATCTTGAACTTACACTTATGACAAGACCTTCAATGCAAAGGCACATCACGCGTGCTAGTTAACTTATGACTCGCAATAACAAAGAACAAGCCCAGGCAGGTCCGACGTTCCCCTAATCAATTCGTCACACCCTTCCCTGGCACGAAAAACAGAGTCAAAGACACTCTTACTCCGGGTATCCCCTCCCTGATTCCAGACGGCGTCCACCTGTAGTATACCCTCGCTCGACAATGGCGCTAGCGCAATCACCAGACTCGTCGGGGACAATGAAAAAGACCCGAGAGGATAAATGCCCTTGCCCGTCGTGCTCACTCGGCGCGTCGTGGGCGTGGGCGTCGTCGGCATCACGCGCGCCAAACGGCCCATGGGACTTGGAGACACTAGCCAGCTGGGCCCTGGGGAAACGGACCGTCGTGGAGGGTGGGTGCAGGCGTAGGCGTTCACGGCGGAGGTGCAACGCGTAGCGCGCATCGTTGTCATTTCCGTCGCAGTCGTCGCCGCCTTGCAGTACGTGTGAGTTCGTATGTGGTACCAATGATTGACTGCTAGCCAAGATTTGCAGGGACTGCGCAGTTAGGAGATATTGTAGGGACTGCGAGGTGACATTTTGCTATTCATGCTTGGGGTCACACATTTGCGACCCTCTTCGGAAGAGGAAGAGCGCAAGGATGTCTAGTGTGATGATACAGAACGGTAGGGTGGTGGCAGGTCGTGATTCTGCAATCAGACCTCTTGTCTAGTATGTAGTATGTATCTAGCTTGCTTGGTATAGCGTCTTACCTTCAAATCAGCAGCACACGCTCTGCGAATCCGATTCGTGGTGATTCCCTGTTGAAATCAAACACGGTATAGAACTGTTGGAGGAAAATGGTCCCGAGCAACCAGAATTCTAGTCGGGTTCACCGGTCAGGATGGGAAGAGGGAATTCTGATCAGAAGGATCTCACTAGCCTGATGCTGTTCCACAGCCGCAAACCCGCTAAAGCAATTTGGCGACCCACGCATAACCTGTCCCATGCTGAGAGCCTCGGGAGGCATTAAAAACGACACTCCACCAATGGTAAAAGTCACGGAGGGAAACTGTCTGCATGGGACTATAGGGAGTCAGTCAAAGGTACCAAAATCGATCGAAACTCACAGGTGTAACGACCACGGTATTTATTACGGGCAGCACCCTTGCCCTTGAATTCCCCCCCGTCAGCCGCCCAGTGCAGGGCCAAAAGTCCCCCTACATCACCAATGATGTATTGGGCACCAGTGTCGATAACGGCGATTACATCTGTCAAAACTATTGCTCCATTGACTTTAATGTTATCTATCTTCAGCTCCCAGAAAACCTGAAAGGGAAATCTAAGTATGCATCCATACCGCCTAGCGTTTGCACTCACCGGATTTGTTACAGGGGTAAAGACGAGGGTGTTATGAATGTAAAGCGCCTCGTTCGTTCCACCGACGTACAGCTCGCCTCCGGAATTGGTGAGCTTGAGTGAAAACACCGGTTGAGACAGCTTTCCTTCATTGTAGAGCGTGTGAAGGAGAGGGCTTTGGCCATACATTCTTGACAAAGACGGAAAAGCTAATCCCAATAAACCATCTGCAGCAAATGAAACTGCTCCCAAGTCTGAAGAGTATGCTGTTGCGGCACCGATGGTCTGTATGTCTGCCTATTCATCGGTCAGAAGTGATAATGTTCGCAAACAATACAAACATACGGTAAAACCAGCAATGGTTACATTGTCGATGTATAGTCGACCACTGGCGGTCCTACCACCTGAAAATACTTGCACAAAATTACTACCGAGGTCGAAGTTGGTGATATGGGACAATGTAGGATCCCAGAGGTTAGGGTGGCTTCTACAGTTCTCATCACCGGTTGAGGCTGGAACAAAGAGATCGCTGGGTCGAATAAGACGAGAGAGTGGATGGTAGTACTGACAGAAATCACTTACCTAGAAGCCATGTTGATCTGGACTGAGGTTGGGACAAGAGTGAGTGGATGTCACGAATGCACGCAAAATCTTACCAGTGAAGGACTTGGGAGGAGTGCCGATCGAAATGGTCCCATACCACATGTAATTCTTGTAGCTTGTCAAATCAACACCAGCTCCGTACCTGTTCCGTTTCACAACAGAAGAATGCGGCGTTCCCGTGTTCGTTTCGGAACCATCCATGTCAGTTGGCCCACGGATGATATTGCTAAAAAGGTGTAAGCAAAAACGATGCCTGAGGACATCACAGGACGATTTACGCGTTATGTGATGTAGTACTATCAAATTCGCGCGAGTCGGTATGAGAGCGTTTCGTCAGTGGTATGGCTGTACCATCACTTCCCCCCCGAGGATCAAGGGATTGAACGGCCAGAACGAAAATGGGCACTGTGACGGCAATGGATGTGATCACCTTGAATATCATCGGGGAATAAATGTGGAGGAGCACAAATACCATCAAGTACGTGCGCCTGACTTAAATAGATGTCGGGATACCATCACGTCTAGGAGCTAACCGGATCACAATCAAACTGATGACATACATCCGGATCATCGAAACAAGTATGGGTAAAGAGTTTCGTGAAAGAGTCTAGACTCACAAGTCGGATTCAACCGAGAGAACTATTGATGGTGCATGTCACCCAGTGGGCCTCCAGTGCAAGGTGGAGCGGGCGATGGTAGAAGGGCGGTGAGTTGGTGGTACCATCTACATGTTGCTGTTGATCAGTGCAAATTTCGGCTATGTTAGCGTAAGCAGGGTAGTTGTCACATTTCCACGTCAGCAACAACAGTGGGTGTAGAACTCGACCGTACTCATAACCACCGTTGGGCCTCACTACCCTCCATGGCTATTTCCCAGCTCATTCAGAGATTGATTTCTTGGGATGCAGTAACAAAAGACAAATCTCGGGTGTGCTTTGTGCCTGCTTGTATGGACTTGATCCACGAGTGAACATCTCTGTGGAACGTGATGAGGAAGTATTATCGTTGAACATATGTGCGAGATATTTGGTTTTCGACCCATGACCTGGGCATGCACGTGGAGGTCAGTAATGATCAACAAGGAGTAGAAAGAGACAGACTTGATGACCGCTGGATGACGGGAAGACATGAGACCAGTCTCCGATGTCTCGACGTCTCGATGGCGGTGTAGGAGAGACAACTCGAGCTCTGTAAACGTCTCTGTTATCGTAGGTATTCCTGGGCGCAAATGAGCGTGGCAGGTCGCATGGGACGACGACTAGTACATACTCATCTTGCTGTCACCCCAGCTTGCTAGCGCCGCTCGAACCAGGGCTTTACTCTGCAACTAACGAGGGTATGGAGACTCCCATATGGGGTGTCCTCGTCGCAGAAGAGGTTGATTATGTGCAGCTCGGAAGTGAGTGGGGCGAGCGAAGCTGGGTTTGTTGACCTAACCCTGTCTGATTCAACCCCAGGTTTTTTGTTTGTTGCGAACAGTGGGAAAAGACATTGATACGGAAATCCTGCTCAGTCCATGGACCGTCCTGTGGGGAATGTACTGTTGCTAAAGTCAGCTAAAGAGTGGCACTCTCTACAAAAAGGTGTTAATGTATCATTTATGGAAAGAGAGCTCGATGAAAGTGATTGCATGAACCCTTCGCACAATGAAGGTGCTGACGTCGAAATGAAGTGGCAGCCACGAGATATGAGCCTGAGGGAGGGGCGACATCGTCCACAACAGTAACTTGAAGCTTGAAGGCTTAACCACCTTAGATTCGGGAAGAGTGGCATGCGCGACAAGGATGCCCGAGAGTATCTGGATCGAGATCTATCTCAGTTTCAGAACTACATATTTTGAAAGGACGAACATTGGACAAGAGGTTGACAAGAGTAAGTTAATAATAACTATGTTAGAAGTCTATTAGACCAAACAAGGACAAGCTTCACATCTGCCATGCTCGGACTCAGAACTGCCCATCGGCTCAAAATTAAACGCAATGTCGACCGCATAAAAACTGGACAGAAATTTGGCGATTGTTGGGTTGACACCGGGAATGAGACGCGGAGTGGTAGTCTTCAAGGTATCATTACCGTCCTCATGAAGCGCGTCGTCGCGTCGTCGTCGTGCCAGACCTTTGCAAAGGCACATCATATGTGAAGAGGAAGAAATCCATCACAAGAAAAGTTATGTAGCACGCGTGACGCGCAATAACATAGAACAAGCCCAGGCAGGTCCGATACTCCCCTAACCAATTCGTCACGCCCTTCCGACCTGGCACAAAAACAGAGTCAAAGACACTCCGACTCCGGGTATCACACAAAATCAACTTACTACTCGTGACGTCCACCTGTATGTGTGCCCTCGCTCGGTGATGGTGCTCGCGCCATCACCAGACTCGTCGGGGACAATGAAAACGACCGGAGAGGATAAATGCCCTCGCTCGTCGTGCTCACTCAGCGCGCCGTGGGCGTGGGCGTCGTCGGCATCGCGCGCGCCAAACGGCCCATGGGACTTGGAGACCCTGGCCAGCTGGGGCCCTAGTGGGGAAATGGACCGTCATGGGGGGTGGGTGCGGGCGTAGGCATTCACGGCAGAGGTGGAACGCGTAGCGCGCATCGTTGCCCTTTCCGTTGCAGTCGTCACCGCCTTGCAGTACCTGGGGAGGAAGATTTTGAGTTCGTATGTGGTACCAATGATTGCCTGCTAGCCATGATTTCTAGGGACTGTGCGGCTGGGAGATATTGCAGGGACTGCGAGGTGACGTTTTGCTATTCATGCTTGGGGTCACTCATTTGCGACCATCTTCGGAAGAGGACGAGCTCAAAAACGTCTAGTATCATGATACAGAATGGTAGGGTGGTGGTAGGTCGTGACTCTATATATAATCAGACCTCTTGTACAAAAAATACTAGCATGTAGCATGTATTCAGTTTGCTTGGTATAGCGTATTACCTTCCAATCGGCGCAAGCTCTGCAAATCCGATTCGTGGTGACTCGCTGTTGAAATCAAACACAGTATAGAACCGTTGGAGGAAGATGGACCCGATCGACCAGAGTCCTAGTCGGGTTCACCGGTCAGCGTGGGAAGAGGAAATGCTGATCAGAAGAATCTCACTAGATTCCTCTTCAACAGACGCAAATCCGCTAAAGCAATTTGTCCCCCTGTACTTGACAACCTTTCCCCTGTTGAGAGCCTCGGCAGGCATTAAAAACGACCTTCCACCAATGGTAAATGTCACGGAGGGAAAAGACATGCATGGGACTATAAGGAGTCAATCAAAAAAGTACCAAAATCGATCGAAACTCACATGTACTCACACGTGTAGTAAGGAGTGTTTTCAGTGCCACTGTAAGCAGCATTGAATCTCCGGTATGACCCCCCGCCAGCCGCATCGTGCAGGGCCAAAAGTCGCTCCGGATCACCAATGATTAAGTGGGCACCAGTGTCGATGATGGCGGTCACATCTCTCAAAACTATTGCTCCGTTGACTTTAATGTTATCTATCTTCAGCTGCCAGAAAACCTGAAAGGGAAATCTAAGTATGCATCCATACCGCCTAGCGTTTGCACTCACCGGTTTTGTTACAGGGGTAAAGGTGAGGGTGTTATGAATGTAAAGCACCTCGTTAGTTCCACCGATGTATAGCTCGCCTCCAGCATCGGTGAGCTGGAGTGAAAACACTGGTTGAGACAGCTTTCCTTCATTGTAAAGCGTGTGAAGGACAGGGCTTTTGGCATACAATCCTGACAAAGACGGAAAAGCTAATCCCAATAAACCATCTGCAGGAAACTCAGCTGCTCCCAAGTCTGTAGAGTATGCTGTTGCGGCACCGATAGTCTGAATGTCTGCCTATTCATCGGTCAGAAGTGATAATGTTCGCAAACAATACAAACATACAGTAAAACCAGCAATGGTTACATTGTCCCTGTATTGTCGACCACTGGCAGTCTTACCACCTGAAAAATCTTGCACAAATTTACGATTGAGGTCGACGTTGGTGATTTGGGACAATGTAGGATCCCAGAGGTTAGGGTGGCTTCTACAGTTCTCATTACCGGTTGAGGCTGGAACAAAGAGATCGCTGGGTCGAATAAGACGAGAGAGGATGCAGGCACTGCAGAAATCACTTACCTAGAAGCGGTGTTGAACTGGACTGAGGTTGGGACAAGAGTGAGTGGATGTCACGAATGTACGGAAAGACTTACCAGTGAAGGACGTGGGAGGAGTGCCAATCGAAATGGTCCCATACCACATTGCATCCCCGTATTTTGTCAAAGTAACACCTGCTCCGGACCTATCCCGTTTCACAGCAGAAAGATGATCATGTGGACTTCCCGTGTTCCTTTCGGAACCATCTATGCCACTTGGCGCACGGATGATATTGCTAAAAAGGTGTAAGCAAAAACGATGCCTGAGGACATCACAGGACGATTTACCCGTTATGTGATATAGTTCTATCAAATTCGCGCGAGTCGGTATGCGAGCGTTTCGTGAGTGGTATGGCTATACCATCACTTCCCCCCCGAGGATCAAGGGATTGAACGGCCAGAACGAAAATGGGCACTGTGACGGCAATGGTTGTGATCACCTTGAAGATCATTGGGGAGTGAATGTGGAGGAGCACAAATGCCATCAAGTACGTGCGCCTGACTTAAATAAACGTCGGGATGGTATCACATCTAGGAACTAACCGGATAACAATCAAATTGGTGAAGTACACTCGGATCATCGAAACAGGTATGGGTGAAGACTTTCGCGACAACGTCTAGACTCACAGGCCGGATTCAACCGAGAGAACTCTTGATGGTGCATATCACCAAGTTTGCCTCCAGCGCAGGGCGGAGCGGGGCGTTCCTGTGTTCGTTTCGGAACCATCCATGCCAGTTGGCCCACGGATGATCTTGCTAAAAACGTGTAAGCAAAAACGATGCCTGAGAACATCACAGGACGACTTACGCCTCATGTGATGTAGTATCAAATTCGCTCGAGTCGATATGAGAGCGTCTCGTGAGTGGCTATGCCATTACTTCCCCCGCTAGGATCTGATGCTTGGGCAGCCAGAACGAAAACAGGCATTGTGACGGCCATAGATGTGAGCACCTTGAAGAGCATTGGGAGTAAATGTGGAGCATCACAAATACCATCAAGAGCGTGCTCCTGACTTAAATAAATTTCCGGATGGCATCACGTCTAGGAACTAACCGGATAACAATCAAATTGATGAAGTACATTCGGATCATCGAAACAGGTATGGGTGAAGAAATTCGCGACAACGTCTAGACTCACAGGCCGGATTCAACCGAGAGAACTCTTGATGGTGCATGTCACCAAGTGGGCCTCCAGTGCAAGGCGGAGCGGGCGATGGTAGAAGGGTGGTGAGTTGGTGGTGCCATCCGCACCTTGTCGATCAGTACAAGTTTTCGGCTATCTGCCATAGCGTAGTAACCAGGTTAGTTTGTACATTTCCACGTCAGCAAGAACAGGTGGGTGTAGAACTCGACCGTATTCATGACCACCGTTGGGCCTCGCTACCCTCTAAGGTTATTTCACAGCTCGGCCAGAGATTAGTTTCTTAGGACGCAGTAACAGAAGACAAATCTCGGGTGTGCTTTGTGACTGCCCGTATGGACTTGATCCACGAGTGAACATCTCTGTGGAACGTGATGAGGAAGCATTATCGTTGAGCAGGTGGTATGTGGGAGATGTTTGGTTTTCGACCCATTACCTGGGCCTGCGCGTTGTAGGTCGACGACCGCTGGATGACGGGAAGTTACGAGACCAGTCTCCGGTGTCTCGACGTCTCAATGTAGGTGTAGGAGAGACAACTCGAGCTCTGCAAGCTTTTCTTTCCACATAGGTATTCCTGGGCGAAAATGAGCGTGGCAGGTCGAATTGGACGACGACTAGTACATACTCATCTTGCTGTCAGCCAACCTCGCTAGCGCCGTGGGCATTGACGAACACTTCGAGCAGGGTTTTACTCCGCAACTAACGAGGGTATGGAGACTCTCATATGGGGTGTCCTCGTCGCCGAAGGGGTTGATTATGTGCAGCTCGGAAGTGAGTGGGGCGAGCGAAGCTACATTCAGTCTTCAACATGTCTTCAAAAGGACAATAGGGAGCACGTCACACCAAAGCTGAAAAAAGGGACCTTTCGAGAGGTCGTGACATCACCGGCGGCGAGCTCAGGGTCAGGTCAGATGCATGCTAGTGGCTGTTGAGAACTGAAGACCGCCTGGGCGTCCTACCAGTCGATGATCTTTTAAGGGGTGTTCATGTACGACAACGCTGAGGCGCCCTATGACATGTAGATGTGTGTCTCTTCTTTGGTGTCATTCTCGCATTTAGGCTGGATAGTTGGGTAGTCCACGTTGTACATTGCCTCCTTCGGAGACTTTGATGTTTCCGACGCAAATGGCGTCGCGTTGCGCGGCCTGCTCGCTTTTTTTGGCGAACAGTGGAAAAAGACATTGATACGGATCCAATCCTGCTCAGTCCATGGACCGTCCTGTGGCGAATGTGCTGAGTCTTGATGTTGCTAAAGTCAGCTAAAGTCTGCGCTCTCAACGAAAACACATCAACATATCTTGTATGGCAAGAGAGCTTGATGAAAGCGGTTGCATGAATCCCTCGCACGATGAAGTCGAAATGAAGAGGCAGCCACGGGGTATGAGAGAGGGGCGACATAGTCTACGACAGTAACTTGAAGGCTTAACCACCTTGGATTCGGGAAGAGTGGCATGCGCGACAAAGAAACCCAAGTACCCACTGGCACTGGCATGTTGGAAGTATATTAGACCAAACAAGGACAAGCTTCACGTCCCAGGCTGCGGCTGCGTCAACATCTTCATAGCGCTAGGTCTATTGATTTGTTACAAAGGACAGACGCAAGTGACGCTCGGGGTCAGGGCCTGCCTCACTAGGCCACTCTCGTCTGATCCTCGCCAGCCTTCCCGCAGGTGAGTTCACACGCTTGCACAATTGCTCGCTCAGCCTTCAACATCTGGGGCTGAATGATATCATTCATTGCTATCGTTATCCGTCTGTCAATTTTCCGGTCTCGCATCATCTCCCTGAGATACGGAACACAATACACTTCTGCCGGTGCGATGGTCATCGAGTCGGCCACACCGTATTCCGTCATGTCTGCAGTTTCACAGGTGTTTGCGCATTCTCAGATTCAATTCCAGGTGATCGTCATTTGATTAGTTCACTTCTGCGTTACTCACGAGCACCCATGATGTGACACATCAGACAATCGCTTCGGGGTGACTCAGGGCAAAGGATGAACGCAAAATTCTGCCATTTTTGTAATGTCAGGACCAGAACATTTTCAGTTGTGGAACATGCAGCCTGCCTCACTGGGAGCCTCTGTTACATTGGGACATGACATCTGCATAGTTGGGGAGGGCGGGGATATCAGCACCATTCGCAACCATGGTTTCAGATGTCAAAATTAGTCCAGAACCGAAGAGCGGCGATTGCCAGCAATCACTTTGAGGGAGGCAAGTCCACCGACGGATATACTAATACCGCCTGCCGAAGACGAAGATTGCCCTACTTTCAACCCACCGAACACCGACTTTCACCGCTAACGCATGCATCTATTGTCAGACGGTGTCAAGGCGTCGTAGCAGCGCGCCGTAATGGACAGGTAGAACGTCGCAATGTGCCGTACCGTACACATATGCAGCAGGGACATTGTTATTGAAACATTTTCCGTACATTCTTTTCGTCGTTTCGTTTCGTCCAATATCACCTTACTAAGTTATCTCAATCGTAGACTTTCCTTTCAGAATCATAACCTTTAAGAGCGTTGCATCATTGTTGGAGTGAACGTTTCAGGGCAGTGGGTGTCTTGGCCACGTCTCGAGGGTCGAACATAAACAGATACTGGAAAATAAAACAATTGATTATGGCTTCAAGCTTCAAGTCCGAAGGAGCCTGCGGTATACATCGCTGTCGGTAGTTGACTTTCCTGTGCGACGCGATGTTCGCACTGACTGTGTCGCCCCGGTCGCGGATTAATTAATTCCTCGACCGAAGTAGCAGTGAGCACGCGTCACGCGCAAATGACTCCCCAGGTAGGTCCGACATTACCCTAGGTTCCTGACCGATTCCTCGCGCCCTTCCCTCGCACGAGAAATGTCAACCGACTCTGGAAATCACACAGCATGATCAAACTGCCCGCCCCCTTCCCAGACGACGTCCATCTGTATGTATATCCTCGCTCGACAATGGCGCTAGCGCAATCACCAGACTCGTCGTGGACAATGAAAAAGACCCGAGAGGATAAATGCCCTTGCCCGTCGTGCTCACTCGTCGCGCGGTGGGCGTGGGCGTCGTCGACATCGCGCGCGCCAAACGGCCCATGGGACTTGGGACTTGGAGCGGGCCCTGGGGAAACGGATCGTCGTGGGGGGGTGGGTGCGGTCGTAGGCGTTCACGGCAGAGGTGGAACGCGTAGCGCGCATCGTTAGGGTCACACATTTGCGACCTCTTCGAAAGAGGACGAGCTCAAGGATGTCGAGTATATGGTAGCGTGGTGGCAGGTCGTGACTCTACGATCAGACCTCTTGTGCAAAAAACACTAGTAAGTAGTATGTATCTACTCTATCGGCGTAAGGTGTGCAAATCCAACTCGTGGTGACTCGCTGTTGCAATCAAACACGG
>JBBPOK010000722.1:0-14070 GCA_038091415.1 Leccinum variicolor | reverse complement strand
AGACACTATCGACGGCTGGGAATGCAACTGCGAATGTGAATGTGGCTAATATATTTTATTTTCTTTGAAAGGCTATGGGACCCGCATAATGCCATGCTCCTCAATCACACAAATATGCTAGTAGTTTGATTTTGGTCGCCGGACACACCCGAATCCCAAAACGGCTCCCAAAACGGATGGTCCGAGACTAAAAGAACAGTACTGCACACTACACTACAGTCTGTACAGAATACATTCCACGTACTATCAAAACTCGAGTGAAAATAAAGACAACTGACTACACGATACTTCATTTGATGCTAAGAAAACGACCAGGAGCTAAGCTCTTGCATAATCAACGTTCTGCGGAATAAGACTGCCAAACGCGATCTTAGTAAGCCCTTCCAATTCATTCAATAAAAGGACATTACTTACGCTCGCAACTCGCTATGCTTGCGGGCATCTTCATCGACTTGCAAAATTGAAAGCGTACACGTCTCCCTTGTTACAGCAGACAGCGATGTTGTTGCCGGGAGGAGGATGGCTCGGAGGTAGTCGTAATTGGGCTTCTGTGTGAATGACATTCCTCGAGCGAATCTTAAGAAGGTGGCGAGATATACAGGAACCTCGGGGGAGATTTCTAGCGATTGTTTCAGCTTCTGAACCGACGAACGTGATGAATTGCATCGACGGTTGTCAGACAACCATGGCAACGAGCCGTTGTGGAGGAATAAGAGCGTGTACGCAAGGGCTTCGATATCGTCTCTCCGGCTTAGCTCTTGCCCGGAATGACTGTTGAGGGATGTGAATGCCGGCGTACCGATGAGTCGATGAGTTTCTGCCATCGGAATGTGAGTGCGAGAGGAGGGGTGGCGATAGTATTTCGCGATGCCAAAGTCGATGAGAAAAAATGTATCCTTGAGCTTTGGTGAGCCCATGAGGATGTTGTGTGGCTTGAGATCACGGTGAACGAGATTGTGAGAATGAACGTATTCAAGACGGGTGACCTAAGTTGTTCAATGTTGTGACACTGTGTTAGCCGTGGAAGACGAAATTTTGGTGAAACGACAAACTAACCATCTGCAGCCCGATCTCAGCAACACGACACATTGAAAACCCACCCGGCGATGCACGAAGCAACACATCCAAGGACGGGCCAAGACTCTCAAGGACCATAACTCGATAGGTCGACTCTGTACCTAACCAAAGCGCCTCAGGCAGCCCCACGCCACCTTGCAGTTGTTTTAAAATAGCATACTCGTGTTCCAAGGGAGATGCGGATTCCGGCTTGATGGTTTCGAATTTAAGCGCAACCACATCGTTTGTAATTATGTCTTCAGCCCGATATACTGTGGCTGACAAAGTTGTTTATTTCAGCTCACAATTCTTTTGACAGTGTCGTTTTTCTCGGTGCTCACCATAGGACCCAGAACCAAGCTTTCCCTTCAAGTCGTACCTCCCATCAACACGGGCCACCTGCATGCCCCTGTGTCTCTTGTTCTGGACGGCCATTGGGTTTCTTGACCTTCTGGAATCGACACGACCCCCAGTAATTGGTATTTGACAATTCCTTTTGCCTCGCAGGTTCGTTCAACCGTCTTTGATCGGCTTCGCACTGAACAATTCGTGGCTTCGCCGGAGTTCTAAACTTGACTCTGACAGCTGAACGTTTGTCAGTGTGGTTGCCGCGGCACTCGCTCCTCCCCCCACACAGTCCCACTTGCTACTAAGTTAGTTACTAGGTACGTTGCCGGCGTCAGCTGACATCCAGGTTGTGTGATCAGAGTGTGGGCGGCTCGCCGAGACTCCAGGCTCCAAAACTCAGAACTGGACACTGAGAATCTCCTAGCAGATCTGCCAACACAGCCTGCCCGATCGATGAAAACCGCAGTCCTAAGTGAGTCCATATCTCATTTATCTGACGTAGCTCTGGCCTGATATAGATGATCTATAAGCAGAAGTTCACACATGCTCCAGGATATACAACACCACCGTAGCATCTCTTATGGCAGTGCCACTCTTTCTCCCATGTCTACTACCACCTTAGTAACTGGTGAGGATTTTTATTCCCTCTCTTCCCTTCGCGCATCTGTATCTCTCATAGTTCGATCTGGGACACAATCCCCGTCTTCTTGTAGTCGCTCGCATCCTGCGGAGCGATTAATCGCACAAAATAAGTCGCGGTCCACTACACCTGTTTCATCGCGTGCAACATCCGTTCATGCCCTCGGCAATGGCGTGAGGATTAAATCGGCCCCACCCACTCATGTGGACTCCCCGACTTTAGCTAATAAACCTAAGCTTAACCGCCTCGACAAGGCCTACGGCGAAGCGGTCAAGATTCTCTCTAAATCCACTCTCGGAGGGGCCCCATCTAGTACGTGTGCAAAATATAATACCATTCAATACCATTTATAGCTCGGTTCGTTCCAGAATCATTTGTGAACGTTCTCGAATACCTAATCGCTTCAGATAGCAACAGGGAAGCAACCAAGGTGAGGAGACCATGCGGCAGTGGCGTCGATGACTGATATTTCGTCTCACCCTGAAGTCATTTAACGGAATCACCATGCCTGAATTTGATGCCCTGTCCCATCTTGTGACCAAATCACAAATCACGAAACTTAAACCCAGGTGTGTTATGTAACTCGCTTGTTCTCGCTCTGCCGATAAACATCAACACCCCAGGTTATCCTATCACCAAGGCATCGTTATCGTAGAACTGGCTCACCTATCTCATGAGGTCCCCTTGACCCAATTTCGAGACTACATGATTCCTGCCGCAGGAAAACTCCCCATTGACGAGGAATACATTAGCGTCACCGTCCACACAAATGTTCCCTTGGACTCGACGAAGTCCGTATCCACCATCACTCCTGACCTCAGCCTGATTGCCATGCCCGTGGACCCTGAGTGCAGCATCGACTTCGGGGTCTTCGCTGTCGTGGAATGTGCGTTCTCACAGGACACTGCTTCACTTTTCACCAAGCTGCGGGCTGCGATTGCAGCTCACCCCGAAATCGACTTCGCTGTTGCGATCATCATCCGAGAAGAACGAGAATATTCCAAGCCGCAGTTCGAGTCTGAAGCTTGGAACGTATTCTCTGAGCTGGATTGTCTGACGGCTAACGCATTCTTGGCGTACGCTCGCCCTGCCAACGCCAATACCCAACCATCTAACGTGCCTGGAGCACGAACGGTCACACTCCGCCCTATCACCGTCGCTGGTCACCGCTGGTGTAATGTTACATCCGTGAAGTTTCATGTGTGGATTAAGGAAGATAACGAGCCAATCGTTATTGGTGAGGCTGGGATGGCAGAGGGCGTAAGTGCAACATTCACGACTCAGATCATTGATATTAACATCTGTTTCAGACTCTATACCCGACTATCGATGTCGGCGATGTTGAGTCGATGCTCAACGATGGATTTGCCCGAGTGAGGGACTCCATTGTTGCGTATAGCAAGAAGGTTTCTCCGTTGTGCGACACGACTCAGTTGGAAGATGATTCGGCTACCTTTCCCATCAATTGGAAAACCTACCAACGAAAGCTGGTTCCCGCGGTCAAGTACACCGCCCACAGCCGTTACCTCGGATGGTACAAAACGGCCTTCCGGGGAGTCAAGCGGACTCACTCGGACGACGACTACAATGAACACGAGAAGTCTGGGGATGAGTCTGGGGCTGCGAGCCCGCCTATCTTCAAGACGGACTCAGAAGAACCAACACGCCGTTCTTCCCGTCAACAGAAATTGCTGAGGACGCGCTAACATGTATTTCATCCTTTCCCGCCACGTTCTGTCTCTTCCAAGTTCCGGCTAGTTTGTACATAAACGAATGAATAAGTATACAAAGTTTTGTCTGCAGGCTGCAACATGCAGGACGAATCGCCGATCGCTAAATTTAAATTGAATTCGGGAATTCTACTAATTAGATACATGACGACGACAACGAGGTGGCATGCCCGTCTCTTCTCCGACTGTCTCCCGCTCCCGCCTCCTCCCTCTCCCTCCCTCTCCCGCTTCCTCTACGCCTACCCAACGACGCGGAAAATAAAAACGATGACGACGACGAACGCGAGGACGAGGACGAGGACGAGGTGGTGTGTCCGTTTCTTCTCCCCTGCCTCACCAACCCCACGCTAGACTTCGTCCACACCCCAGCGCACCCCCATGGCGTAAGGAAGCCATGCGACGACGACTTGACGACATAACGATATGGCGTGCTGGCAGCACCACGCCACAACGACGCAGCTCCCTCACCCTCACCCTCACCCACCCGCAGACTTCGTCCACACCACGCACCCATGGCGTAAGGACGCCACGACAAATGTGGCGAACGCGATGACGAGGTGTGTGCCCGTCTCTCTCGCTCACCCCACGCCAGAGATGAAGCTGCCCGATTGTGCGCCTCACGACGACCACGACGGGCGACCACGACGGCGATGAATGCGATGCTCGCACGCCCTCGCTCTTCCTCACCCCCACGGCGTAAGGACTGACGCGATGCCACGACGACGCGATGCTGGCAGCACTGCGCCGCGGTGAATGCGACGATGAGGTGCGTGTCGGTCTCTCGTCCTCCTCTCCCTCACTCACTCCTGCCAGACTTCGTCCACGCCGCCAGTGAACCCCTACAGCGTAAGGACGCCACGCGATGACGACACGACGGCGCGGCTCCCTCTCCCTCTCCCTCTTCCACCCTACGCCCTCCCCAGACCTTGTCCACGCTGTCAGTGGACCCTCAATGGCATGAAGAGGTCACCCGATCGTGCGCCACGCGGCGACCACGACGGCGACGAATGCGACGCTCTCCCGCCTCGCACCCTTACGACATGAGGCTGCCATGCGACGACTGCGGATGCCCACGATGATGCGGCGTTCTCTCCCTCCCCCTCTCCCACCCTACCATGCCAGATTTCGTCCATGCCGCAAAACCCCCACGACGTAACTTGAAGGACCGGCACAGCGCCACGACTACGCGATGCTGGCAGCACCACGCTGTGACCAACGTGGTGAACACGACAATGAGGTGCGTGTTCGTCTCTCTCGCCCTCGTCTCCCTTACCCACCCCACTCCATACTTTGTCCCCACCGCCAGTGCACCCGACATAAGGGACCTGAGCAAGCTTGAGGAGGTCTCGACCGCCATCGATTCGTCAGGATCCGTGCTTGGGGCGGCGCAAAGAAGGGGATGGGGTGGAGGAAGAAGAACAAGCACAAGGCGAGCGGAGACCCTGTCTTGCTTTGGGTGGACCATTGGCATCGGCGGGTGCTGAGCGAGGTCCCATCGGACGACCACGTGTCGGTGGGGGATAACCGTCAGTCGCGTAATGAAACTTTGTCGTTTCGACATGCTCACGTTCAATCCGATAGGTTTTGACGACGAATACAGATATTTGGGCATTCATCGAGATGCACCCAGTGTATGTACCGCGTGCTATCGTGGAGGGAGCGAGAAAGGATGCGATCGACGCACTACATTGGTCGTATACGCACTGTCTACTCACGCACCCGAATCTGCCGCCCACCCCGCCGCCCTTCAGCCAGGACGAATGCATCGAATTTTTCAAGCTTCTCAATGGTGAGCCCATCTCATCCCTTTCCCTTTCCCGTTGCCAGTTTCGTTATGAGCTCTGTGCTGGACTGTGCCGTTCAGACCCCAACCATCCAATCATTGTGGCGTACACCCGGACGGTTGCTCGCATTCTCTTGCGTGCTGGTGAGTACCATGGACACCTTTTTACCAAGTAAGAGGGTGTCTCACTGCCTTTCCAGCCCATTGGCACCAAGTCAACTTCCGACCTCACAAGCCATTGCCCCGCGACGTCTTTTATCCACAGCCTGTGAGGAACACTCCTATCTTCTGCACAAATTTTGAGGTCCAGGCCGGGATCCTGTGTCTCGGTATACCCCTGTTGTTCATGGACAGCACTTTGACGTCGAGGGAAGTCATCTACCCGAAAGTACCATGCCGCTGTTCGTGATCGGTGCCTGTGCCTGCTTGGTGGTGAGGTTTTCTCGTTTGCATTCTGTTGCTGTACTTATCGCATGGTCGGTTCTTTCCAGTCGGCGATGATTCTGAGCGCATCAGTGACGCTCATGTCCTTCCCCGGGTTGGACAGCGTTGCGCGGATCGGGGGCTTAGTGGGCATCATATTTTCCATCGTTTGTGTCCATCTTTCGGTATAAAGCAGATATGGCGCGCGGGACGGGTCCATCTGCGGAAGGCTTTGTACTTCTTTCGGTGAGCATTCGTGCAGAGACGAGGGTCGACGAACAGTATTAACGGAATATTTGTGTCCTCTCTCGCAGCGTCGGAGTTTCTTGCTCTCGCTCCCGCTCGTCCTTCTCCCCTACTCTGTCGCCGGATTCGTCACCGGTGTTGTCGTGTACTCGTTCAGGACCGCAACGCTCAATCTAGCGGGTGCGGGGATGCCTATGGGCGGGAGGTTTGACGAGCATGCGCGCTTCATGGTTATTGGTGTGCTTGATGCGCTCGTGGGCGTGTTGATCGCGTCCCCGGTGGTTGCGCGGAGGTAGAGGATGTGTGTAAGAGGATGAAAGCACTCAAGGGGGATAGTGATGAGAGAAAGGTAAGGTGGAGAACATCACGTGGCTGGAGTTCCAAATGACATGACTATTTTTTTCACTCGTTCTTCTGTCCCTTTCGATGTAGGATCTGTCTGTAGATAGAAGCAGATATCTATCTATTCGGTGATGTATTACGTAGTCATACATGCACTCTTTTTTGCGCCGTGCCACAAGTGAGTGCTTTAGCTCTCGGCGGAAGGTGGCCGCGAAGGCTCGAGAGTCAAGACTGCCATGTGTATTGCGTGTCAATGATTTCGAGGTTAGTTGGCGGCGGTTCAACCATTCATTCAATCATTGAGGGCGCTCACGGCGTGCATCATGAAACGAAGATGACAATGAATGGAAATGTCAGATGCTATTATCAAGAAAAGATGCTAGCTCTCAGACAGATGGCAGATGGCTAGACCAACCGACGACGCGGCACAGAGGGAGGTAGTTGAGATAGAACGCATTCGAACGTCGCCGTCTCGGACTTGTGACTCGGACTTCTGCAGTGCCTAGCGGTGGTACTTAGGAATGTGGGCGTCTCGAATACTTCAGCGGGCTCTAATCACTTACTGGGCGATCCCGACCCCTAAACCAGCTAGGCTAGGGCACGAGACGTCGGTTAACTCGGTCATAGATTCAAATCCTCCTGAGTCAGCGATGCAGATTGGCATGGCATCAACTTGTCTGCAGACAGACAGATAGCAAATTGGGGTTGGATGGCTTGTGCTTCTTGGATTCTCGGTTCGGAACAAACTGACCGCACGAACAAAACGTTATTTGGATTGAATCGTTCGTCACGGCCTTGAACTGAAGACTCCTCTGCGGCGGTGCCTAGCAGCGATAAGTTCCGATACGCGGTGGCCAGTATGACCGTCAACAGAGGGAAAGAGATGGGTCTCCCCGGCCACTGCTAATTGCATCTGCGTGGCGTGCGGTAACTTGGTATGAATGCGAGATGGCATCAAATGCATGATCAGTGATAGATGGATCGATGGCGGATCGGCCCGGGGGGATGTTATGATGCTGAAAACTACACCTAGGGCACCATGATCTCGGTACCAATAGAGCCCTGTCAGGCCAGTATCTTATGTTGAGCGGAACGTACCTCTTAGGCCCTGGATTGTGATGTTCTAAAAATAGATACACCTTACCGTAGCTCCCGGATTCCTCGTGCACCTCCTGCGCACATTTCGGGCACTCACAGATCCGCCTTCCGGTAGCTTCTGGATTGCCCATGCACCTCCTGCACACATTGTTGGGACTCCGCGTAAACACCGTATCTGGGAATTCCTCCCAGAATATGACTCGTAGATTCCCTGAAATGCAAGGAAGCACCAAGAAGCCGAAAGGGAGGTCTAGGTTATTGTCGAAGCCATGGTGTGAATCATCGGTCCGGGTGACCAGCCAATAGGATTGTGAATAAGTGTCCTACTGAAGGCAATGAAAAAAAACATTGAAAGACACGAACAGAGCATTGCAAGTGGACCGGATCACAGTTTGTAGTCAAGAGATTGGTTGGGATGCACACATTCTATGATTGGGAGCGAGATCATACGTGGGACAGGTTTACAGAGCATTAATTCGTGGGAATGACAAGGTCAGACAATACTTGATTTGGAACTTTGGGTTTTGTTTCCACTTGCGGACGTGGGTTGAGTGATCGTGGATGCGGATCTGTTTCGGATTTCGCTTGCGGTTACCATAGGGTTCGCTCGCCCTTCGCGTGTCGTTTACTCACTTTCCACCATGTCTTCCCCTTCGGTATCACAACCGGTTCAACGGTTCTCTGCTCTGCAATACACCCGCATCAAATTTTGATCATGCTTGAAGGACTCTTTATCAGTTGATCGTCGTGCTTTACAATCCGTACTTTCTGGTCACTTGGTCTCACAACGTCATGGTCCATGGAACGGCAAGAATTTGGTCACATCACTTGAGGACATTGTCAAATGAGTACTCATCCTTGTCTCGTTCCCCACCATCAACATGAACTTTCTTGGTAGTTGGTACATGACTAGTACGGCCTGTACGGGACCAGCATGTGCCATGGACTTTTTGGACACTACCCAGCTTGGCTGCCAATGCAAGCGGACCGGGGCAGATGTCCAAGAGCAAGGGCAAGGAGGTTGACACTAACAGTGGGCCGAATTCTGGCCCTTCATCTAAGGATGCACCTCGGGCAGTCGCGATGCGGGTTGATTCGCTGTTGAAGCAGCTCAGGAGCCATCACGAGATCACCAAACCCGATCCTTGTCTCGAGACGGATACCTCCAAAGAAGCTGGTCTGGCCTGGGCAGTTAAGAGCAAGGCGAGCAGACAAGGATTTGGCACGATGGTGTGAGCGCATCACTGTCAACTGAAGCGCTGTCACCCTTCGGACGGAGCTTGCAGGCTATATTTTATTCGCATTAAACCCGGGCTCCTTCATGCCCGATGGAATCCTCTGGGTCGGGTCACACTTCTTCCGGGTGCACCAGATCATGACGTACGAAGGGGAACAGGCGGAAGGCACTGCTGCAAAGCTTTTTTTTTTTTGTAATCACACGTGATTCTTTCCAACACATCCCCCTCCAAAAAAGCGACTGCGACCTCTTCACGAACCAACTTGCTCTTGCCCGAGGCGATCGTGAAAGCGATGGCTGCACAGCTTACGGACAAGGCGGATGATCCCATCCGCAGGGCTGAGGAGGCTTTGGCCAAGCTGATAGAGACCACAACAACGCCTGCACCATGGTTGTGGCGGTTCGAGCAAATGTGAGGCCGTGGTACGGCTTACTTGCCAAGTTGCATGCGTGGTTCCATGCGCGTACCAGTCTACCAGTCTACCAGATCAAGGCGATTGCTGTCCGCTGTGCATCAATATTGTGTTGTTGAAAGTGATCCCAAGCCGAACAGAGGTTTTAAACGCACATTATCTGCTGCTCTTTTGCGATCTTATTCGTTTGTCTCGCCGTACGCTACTGATCAGGCTCCTGTTGATTGTTGTTGATCTACCTTTTCATCTGGTATAGTATCGTCGCAGTCACACTCGATGTAAAGTTCGCTATTCAATAGCACCGTCTACGAGGACTGTTCGTGCACATCTAAACATGAAGCACATCTTGCAACTTGTTCCGTCCGACAATGCTCGCAAGGTGAGTCTTCCGTTCGTTGCCAGTGGTACTAGTGCACATATGCGTGTGGCCAGAGGTTCTGAGAAGCGAAAAAAGAAGAACAAAACGTGGCGTGACCACTCACTGACTCACTGAGGTACTACTCAGTGCTGGCAGAAGTAGATTGAAAACATACGCCGCGCCGCCGGGGCCTCTGCCAGCCGAGTCAGCAGCGTCCACGTCCATACAGCATTCGTGCTTACTGTAACGCAGAACATGGACTCTGCTTCGTCGCCGTATCAGTTCCTGATCAGAAACACATGCGCCTTCAGATCATTGATTCGCGCTCGCTCCATAAGAATCGAGAGTACCTGCGTGACCTGCGTGGGATATCCTATGGCATCTGTCTGATTCGGTCGCATTAACTCTGCTGCCTTCTAATAACTTACTAACGGGAGCAAAAAGTTGACAGAATTCTGACAAAACGTAGTGACGTATGCAAATAGAAGAGGATCGATCATGTCGGTAGACAGGCGTTGGAGACGCAGAAGGAATCTTGGCCGAGATGCCGGACCGAAATCGGGGCGGGCGAATGAGAGTTTCACTTATGTACCGTGGAATCGTTATTTGAAGCGCTACCTTAGATGGGGGCAACTCCACCTCCTCCCCTTCTCAATCCCCCCTCGGAGATCATGACTTGGGCAGATGCTCCTGTCTCCATCAACGCCGTCCTCGACGACAGGCTCTACATTGGAAAGTGTGCCTCCCTTGGCTGTGCGGTTTAGCACGATCAGTCTTGACCCTTCCTGCCGCTGCTGAGCCAGTCTGTCCGCTGCGGCGGCTTGAATAAATTATCGCAGGTCGTGCGAAAAAAAAGGGGAATAACAGTAAAGAACATGCCTTTGACCGCCAACCGAACGCGAATGCCATGGTCATTCCTGTGCTGGACTCGGAGTACGAGGATCTCCTCATCCACCTTCCGGGTGCGTGTCTCTTCATCGAGACGGCCCTCAGTCGTGGAGGCAAAGTGCTCGTACATTGCGTGATGGGGATATCCAGAAGTGCCACTGTCGTCTGCGCCTGATAATCGTGAGTTTGTTCTTTACCCGCGTGCCACCTCATCCACATTTCCCTTCCCCCTTCGCTTTCAAGTCATGGTGTCCAAGCGGATGTCTGAATCTGCGTCGGCAGCAATACTATACCTTCGCAAACGTGAGTTGGCATCGAGTGAAAATACTAGTGGATCAAGTAGGTCTGCATTCAAGGAGAAATTTGACCGAAATGACATAACTTTGCTTCATAGGTATCAAACATAATCCGCCTATTCACAGTCCGCCATCCTAATCCTAGCTCGGGTTACGTTGTCAGGAAATGTATAACTTTACCTCGCCTGCTTGAACTCTGGAGCTTGATGAGCTTGCCGTTCGTCAGCTTCAAGTTGAACTTGAAGTTCCGAGTCTCCAGGGGCACGCCTGAGCATCTGACACGAAAGAAGACCTTGCGTGACCACACCGCCACCACCAAAGAAGAAAAAAGGAGGAAAGAAGCACCTTGTCCATCTCGTCCAACTGCTGAACTGCCCCGGAATAAATATCCAGGATCTCCGCCGATTCTCCGGGTGCAATGGCGCCTCAGGCGGTTTCACAACCGTCATTGCAACCTCAGCGATCACAGCCAGTAGCTGCGCCACGCACGGACACTTGGTCGCCCGCGACTGCGACTGAGACCTAGGTGGCAACGGCGACGACACATGGGTATGCAGAATGATTTTGAATTCGCGTCGCTCCGCGCGCTCGGGCTCAGCTCGACGTCGATCGGAGTAACCAGCTGCGTGGTCGGCGTTGCGTACACGCAGACGCGATCGACGGCTGGGAATGCGATTGCGAATGTGAATGTGGCGGTTGCATCTGTGACGTGGTCGACCGCCCGTGCGCAAGGTGGACGTCACAAAACGCGACCTCAGATCGTGACAACGTCTGCTTGGCATCCAACCCAACCAGCGGTGTCGGCGTCCGCCCGGCCGATTCATCCACCGAATTCACCGACGAGGACGACCCGGTCGAGTACGCCGACGGCGGGTTCTCAGACCAGTCCTCGCAGCCTTTGACAGCGGCATACCGGGCGGCGAGACGCTCGTAATATCGGAACTTGAATGAACAGCTTCACCTGCTTGGGCAACTCCTGCCTCTGCTGTAAACTCTCCTTAACATCTCCTTGTAGCCACCGACGTTACAGCGCAGAGGGATGATATTTTACCTCCCTTAGCATCGTCACAGAGCTATAATGAATCTTGTCCCAAATTCGATGCAAGGCTTCAGACTAGGTTCGTGATGCTGTTACTCTGTAGTCATTTTCTGAATCTATGGCAACTTGTAAGTCGCCCGAAATGAAATTCTGCGCCGTTCCGAACTTCCGAACAGCTTACAGACAGAACTGCATGTACCGTTTAATTAAGCAGCATCCCGTTGTAAATATTTGCATGGAGGGCAAATATGTATTATCCCCCATCTACCGATTCCAATTGAAGTAAGTAGTCTACATAGAAGTCTCCACAAGAACAATGTCCGAGAAGGAAATAGTTGAACCGTTATTCAAAACAGCCTCCTTCTTTTTCACCCAGACAGAGTTGAACCCGTGGACTTGCCCTGCTAGCCCCCCAGAGACAACCAAGCATTGCTGCTTTTTCGACTTAGGGGCAGCAGGTAAAAGATATTCTAAGGGAATACCGAGGAGATCCCGTTTGGATCCCGCGTTATGTCCATGAACCCATACGGCGACCTCACCCTTGGGCACCGGACCAGTGGGGAGTCGGAAGCGATCAGGAATCAAAGTTCGCGCAATGCGATCATTATACGAACCATTCCGGAATCGATGAGAGATACGGAGGCAGATATGGTGAGTATAATAGCATTCAGTAAACTTGTCATCCATGATCCATGAGAGCGCACCTAAAAGACTATCAAGTTTAAATCAAATGCCGCATGACAATACGTACTAAAGGTTGGAGCTGGAGATGGATTAGAAAGTGCGGCAATATCATCAGGGGTTACTGTCCACGCAGGATCTTCATTACCAGATGAGGGCGCTGGGGGAGGGGTGGGTGTTCGTGTGCAGTGTTCCGGAATGAATGATCTCCGAATCAACGAATTGACAGCGCTCTGTAGATATGTGGGAATCTTGCATCCTGATAACAGTAGACCGTCCCTACAAAACAATAAGATAAAATGTTGCACGCCAGATTTTGGAAACTCACTCAGTTGCAATATAGTCGTTTTTGATGTCAAGTTCGCACTCAGGGAATGCGACTCTAGATCTCAGAGGCCCAATGGACCGCAATGTACCCCGTCGTCCTTTTTTCTCGCCGCAGATTGCCCATACTGTCTTGCCGATGGTGAAACGAAGATCATCATCCATCCCAATCTGCGATACATGCGCACAGAATTGAATGAAAGTTTGATGCTAAGGCATCATCATATCAATGAGCGCAATAATACTAGAGTTACAAGAAGATGCGCACCATTCCTGATCCTGCTATCTTGAGGGTAACGAGATTTTCATAAGGTAAGACCGATTGGACCACGCCCATCTCTCCATACTTTGGTCCACGCACAACTCGAAGAGTATCTCCAATGGAGATATTAAAGGCAGTTAATGATTGCCAAGTGACGTGAATGGGAGGAGTCGTTGTTACCAGGTCACGGGAGATTTGGCGAAGTACGGCTACTTGATCGTCGTGGCGTGCTTGCAAAGAATCAGTCACCCAAAAGTTTTTTTCATCAATCGATCGAACAATGCCCCTGAAATCCTTTGAAGGGCCAGAATGAACAACTGCCGTGTCGCCCATTTGTGGTGCTCGGACTTGAGGAGGCGTCGAAGGTCGATACGCATCAGAGATTGACATCGTTTGCACATGATGTCGCCGATGATCGGGAATATAGCTCTCCACGTATGCAAATAATATAGTAACCTGGTTACGTTAGATGCAAACATCGAAACTCCAAAAAAAACCCCCAAAAACATCGAAACTCACCTCGTTGACTTGTGAATTGCAATCTGGGCGGATATGTATGTAGAGCTCCTCTACTTCAACTACTGCGCCATGGACTCCCTTCCATTTTCCCGCTACCACTCGAACGAAGTCACCAGGGCAAAATATACGGCCGACATTTCTGAACAATGTCGGCCATTCTTCTCCTGTTGCAAGTAGAACATCAACAGTGGAGTCCTCATGCTGCAGAGAGAGGATAGTTCCCCTCTGATCTTGCATTTCCCCGCCATAGATCCGGACTCGGTCACCTTCATGCCAAAACAGAGTAGAGAAGAAAAACATAGGCCGATAGATGTGGCGATTGGAGATTCCTGCAATAATAAAATCATCCAAATCATCCAGATGAGGATTTGGGTCTGGCATAAGAGA
>JBBPOK010000721.1:0-14070 GCA_038091415.1 Leccinum variicolor | reverse complement strand
CCATCTCCAGGATACTGCCGGCGCCGCTGCATTCCCGCGTGATGGTGACTCTAGCTTGAGAAGACTTTTCGGGTTCTCCAAGGAGATCGACACCGTTGGTTGTTGACCAACCCGCCGATCTCGGGCCGAAACACGTCCTCCTCGATGTCGGGTATTCCCGGTCAACCGAGGACGACTCGGATGTGAAAAAAAAGGGTAATATTCCAGGCTGGACCCTACGCCTGAAAAATCTGCTTAAGTGGCCCGATTTGGAAACAACTTCTTAGTCATCGTTTATGCTAACTGCACTAGACGAAGATAATCTACTAGTCACTCGCTAGCGCATTGACCCCTCATACTAAGTGCACGCGCCTATTCGCTCAACGCCCGTACTGGTGTGCGCTGTTTGTTTTCGCTTTATTGCCCGACGTCGACCTCCCGCCTGATTCGTTACACGCGCATGCTGCCCTAAACATGCGTTGTTCAAGTTATGCCTAAACTGTGCTAGTGGCAAGGATTACGACCGATTCCATACCAACATCGGGCGCCGAAGAGAACGAAGGCAACGAGGTGGTGGTATGGGGTGCAGAGGAGCAAGGTGGGGAGACCGACCGCAAGGAGGGTGAGTGGGAAGAATTGGCGACGGCGCGAGGTGCGGAGGGCGAGGACGACCGACGGTGGGTAGCAGTATTTACATCGCGACAGCGGGTGAAGGTGAGGACGAACGCGCGCCGTGCATGTGAAAGCTCGAGGCGGAGGCCAGCGTGAACAACATCATGCACAGATGGACTTGTGAACAGCGGCCGTCCCGCGGTTGCCAACTTTCTTATTTTGCTTTTCCCTGCAGATATTCCTCTCTACGCCTGCACCGAATCGAGTGAGGGTCCAGGAGAACACAATCGCGGACGCCCCTCGCAGCACCCGAGTTAACATAACAAGGCGATCATTAACCACAGATCTGAGCCGCAATACAACCGCGTGGAAAACGTGATGCGGCAAGGGTAGCATTTACAGATTCTCGCTGATAGGCTTGCTTGTATACCTTGCAATGCGCATGTACACTTAAAAAAGCACACGCACGATCAAACGAAACCTCCTGGCAGTCGAGGGTTGAACTGAATCTTTTCCATCCTTGACCGTTTCCTCTGGATTCCTACCAAGTACACACCCCCGTTGGGCGCATCCCGATCGGAGCACTGTGCAGTGAGCGCGGAAGACTGCTGAGCCCGCGTGAGTCCGCGGTACCTTGAGCACAATGTGGCACCAGCGTGTCAGCCCACGAAGCACCCAACTCAAACGGACACATAAATCTCTTTCAGCCCCACATCCACCACCGCCTCTGCATGAAACACGAATCGGTCACGATGGGGGTGCTCGAATTGGATCGAGGGGCAGGAGAGGATAGATTGGTAGGGAGTCAGGAGCCGTCGCTCAGGGAGTATTTGAGGATTTGTTGAAGGGACAGTTTCTCAATGCTAGTAGAGGGAAGGATATAAGGATACATGTGATGATAGAATTGCGAAGCATGACTCGCCTCGTCGTAGCGGACGCGTATACGCTCCAGATACGAGGGCTCTGTGATGCCGACGACAGAGACATACCAGATGGAAATATGAAAGCCCTGCCCGTGTGCCCTGTAAAGATAGTCAATACGACGAGAACCGAGGACGAGACGAGAATGCTGCTCACGGGAGCGGTGCGATCTTGACGAACTGCGTAGGAAATGTTACGCCGTCCCTGTTGACATGAATGATTGAGAAGGTCTCTGACAGAGTCATCCATCTCGAAGACCGGCGTGCAGGACTTGGATCATCTGGTTTGGATTGAGGCCCACATAGAGTTCAAACTCTTTCATGTTGCAGGGATATTTTCTGAGAGGACATTCAGGGTAGGATACGGTCGTGGATGTCGACATACTTCTCTGAAACTGTGGAAACGGAGTCAGCATGGGTCGTGAGACGTGGTGGATGACGCACCTCTGAAACGCCACAACGGAAGAAAAACGATCGCTTCAGGAAGATTAGACACACAACTGGCGACGCCCTAAGTCTCTCTACACGGATGAGAATCCACTGCATTATGCTCGGCAGCTGCTGTGTGCCGCTCCGTCGACTCGATTGGTCTTTCGGTCTGTCGACGAGGATGTTTTCTGTCTGCGACATAGTGCCCGCTGTGTTCGGAGCAACCAGCTACTATCGTGTATGGAATCGCTTCTACGGGGAAAGACATGGACAAGTCAGCGTTTCCGTTTTTGGCAGTGCACCCGATCAACGACGTCTCAGACCGAGAACGACGATCATTCCTCTGGTCGATAATATATTGCATGATGGGCCGTTCGAATTTAAACAAGACAGCGCCAAATGTCTGTCGAGCAAGCCATTCGAGGCGTGCTCCCTTACGACGCCGGCTTTCGACTTCTTCTGCAAGGAAATATAAACGAAGGTATTTGCGAGCCCAATGGACAACTTAGAACATCTACCTGTTCTACAACCCTTCTGACCGTCCGCTATGATAATGCCCACTAGCCTTCGAGGAGCACTCACTAGCCGACGGCGACCTTCAGGCATTGTGTGAAAATGTTCTTTTCGAGGCATTCGCGTTCACTACTTACCTAGATTAAATGGAGGCAAGGATACAAGGCTCAACGACTGCAGGTTCTCCGGTGCTCTTCTTCCACGTTCCTGGAATCGAGACAACGGCGCAGCACCGTTATGCTTCTTTAAACGTTTCTCTGAGGTGGTCTTCATGATGAATAGATGACGCCGGTGAGGGTGCCTTCCGCAATGTCGGCACGGCAGCAAAGTCAGAATGGATTGATCACAAATCTTGTCGCAGTTAAACTGATCGTCTTGTGAGCGTTGTAGCGGGAGCTTGACCTGTGCCTTATGATGACATATTTCGAACAGGAACAGGAAAGAATTAATACCTTGAGAGCAACATTGCTGCCCAAATGGGAATCGACAACTGTTAACTCTGATCATTGTTGACGATCTTACACTCAAGCATAGCACGCTTTGCATCAGATGAAGGTGATAATGAAGTCCGTTGGCCAATTCCCCTCGGAGATGTCGAACGAATACTATCCGCGTTTGTGCGATGCGCGAATCGTAGTTGATCGCCGCGATCAAGGCGTACCTATTGCCGATCGCCGTATCGGTTCAAGAAAAAGGAAAGAAAGTCACGTCAGCAACAAACCAATATGGTTGTCCACGAAGGAACATAGGACAGAATGACGTACCCAAGCTCAGTCACGCGCGCCAACTCGGGCAACACGCTCATGTTGACCACGTCCCCGGCCCTGGCAGGAGGAACACGCTCTCAGCTCGCGTCCCTATGAAGCCCCACCCATTGCTCCTGCTTCCTCTCTCTATCCACGTTCTCCGCCAACGCGTGCTCAACAGCGCGCTCTAGCCACCTCATCAGCCGCACGCTAAACGGCTCTCCGAACGCCACATGCGCCACGATCGACGTTCCGTCGAAGAAATCTACAGGTCTCTTGCCCTTCGTGCGATCGATTATTTGAGTCGGGAGAGTAAGGTTGCCAGGGCGGATACGTTCGCGCAGTAACCTGGTGGCGCTGAACGCGAGGACGGCGCGCACGCCGAGGCTTTTCAGCATGGCAATGTTGGCACGTGTGGGTCGACATCACGTTGTGACATCGGCTCGATGGTTACAAGCATTGGTCACCTTCGGGTAAACATACGGGCTCCATCCAAATTTGAAGAGGGTCGCGAGAGTTGCAAGGCGCTGGAGGAACCTTTCAGATCGGGTTCACGAAGCTAAGGGGAAGTCTCCGTACCTCGACATCCCGCAACAAAATCTCGTTCTTCCCGTTCCCCTTCTTGATAGAACCTAGGTAATTGAAACAGCATGGTACAGATGTTTGCCAGCTTGAATCGGTATTCTTACTCACCATGGGAGGTATACGTTCCACGGTGGAACTGTCGAAACATCATGTACATGACATTATACCTTGAGATACAATTCTCCGCGCCTACCTCCGATGAACGAACCGGTACGGATGGTATAGAATAAAACTCACCAAAGAGGGAGCATCTTTCCTTCCTTTGATTCTTGTTCGATGTCTTCAAAGAATTGCTCCACAGTGCTGCCCATGCTCACAGGCGGGAGCTCGCGATGATTGTTGTTAGCCGCTCGGATTCGGCGAAGCTGTGTTTGACTGTCGGAAGAGGAACGCAGATTTTAGTGTGCGAACGTACGTTCTCGAGCATCATTGGGAGGGCGCCTCCACCTCCATCACCATTTCCAAAGACGAGCAGGGCAGTGGCATTCGATTCAAGATTCTGTTACGATTTTGAGTTACGCATGTGATAGTTGAAGGACGACCGACCTTGTGATTCGTGATACCCTTGTTCACGTTGCCGACGTGCTGTGTAGGTTTCTGCAAAGGGTTCATTGACATCGCTCGAGTACGAGTATCCTACATCTCTTACCAACTGGGGTCATGTGACACAAGGCTTGAGTGCCATCGATGCCCACCCAATTGAAGGTTGAATGAGGGAACACGTTTCTGTACACATCAGGGTCCGTTGACAGTCAACAAAACTAACCAAGCTCAGACGTACATATTGTTCCTGGCGAAATGGAACGTTTATGAGGGTTTACAGCCAAGTCGACAGTACACCCACCAGGACAGCTTTTGCGTGAAAAAATACTTCATCCCCGACTCTGATCAACTGCGGGTATGCGGCAGTCAACCCGAAGGAATCGGGCAGTCAAGCAGTGTCGCATCGTTTACCGAATCGAGTTTGGAAATACCGCTGGCCATATACAAACTGTCGAACGAAGGCCTCACCAGACGGCATGTTTCCGTCGTTTTCAACCCAGGCACCACCGATGATATGGAATTGTCTAGATGCAACCTTTTCTTGGATCTTCCTTGAACAGAGGCGGGTATTGCTGCGAAGAACCCAAATTCAGCCCTCTGGTACGTGCAAGCTAAGGATGTAGATACCTGCTCCTACCACTTGAATTGTTGGGCTTGTGAACAAGCAAATCTGTATTCCGGGTAACGTTCTATAAGATCGATCTGAGTAGACCACGATCTCGCGGTCTTTTGCTGTGTAACTCGGTATGGCCACAACCACGCAGTATCCTGGGAGGCGCATTAGGTGACCATCCATGTGAGTGGTTGGTATCTCACAATGTGGCAATACGACATGCCGATAACTTGTGCTTTTTCCGGGCCCTTCTTGATAAATGTCCGCGCCTTTCGCATGCCAACCTTGTCCAAAGACGTCTTCTGCAATCTTTCCCATTCCTTTGATCTTCTCTACGTCTCCCGTCTTGAAGGCGTTCATAATCGCATTTGCGGTCACCAATGCCTTGTTTTGCAGCGGGGTATTGCCTGGCAAAGTGTTATTCTGTGGATGAAGCAGATTGTCTCACGTCCGAAGGGGCGATTATATCACCGCTCCACGGCACTCCAAACATGCCGTTGCAGCTCGATTCGATGACCACTTCGTAGGTACCCCGTTCGACGGCTTCACGAAGGATAATGTGCTCCACGCGACGGTCACCGCCGCCGCCACCAGTGATCCCTGCAAACGTTACGCTGAATAAATCAAATAGCGGATAGAGTCTAGAAACGAACCCTGTAGAGGCAAACCCTCTGGAGTGAACACCATGGCTTCACATCCGGGATCGAACTCGACTGCCAGCTGATGAGAACAGCATGTCAAGGCGATGAGAGAGGGACGCACGCTGGACGCGTTGGTACTGCTTAAAATCCGATGGAATCGTGACCTTGACCTTCCACCAATGGTTCGTCTGAGGAACAGGGATGACATCAGTCCTATGTCTTGTAACTGACGGGTATTTGAGACGCTCGCACCCCTTCTCGTTGCTTCAGAAGCAGATCACGACAGATTCATGGCACAAAACTCACAAGATGGACCAAACGACTCATATTTTTAAACGTCTGTTCCATCGCTTCGTCGAACAAGGGTTTCGACAACCCCGGAGCACTCCACACTTGAAGCTCCACGTATTGTGGACCATCGAGCCTGCACGTGTAGAGGACAGATGAAAGGTTGACGTTTTCGAAATGACCGCCAAGTTGGAGAGCTGACTAGTTCTTGATCCGTTTCGCTCCCGAGCTGTAGTTGAGCTCAGGATAATCATGATGACCGCAAGCGTGGCTATGGGCCATTCTGGGACGATATGTATTGAGGACAAGCGTAGGCTAAGGCGGCTATCGCTGGGCGATACGTAGGCGATACGGGGGATCTTCGGATCTGGTTGCGGGGCTGTTTAGTAATAAGTTAGGTGGCAGTGTGGTGTCTGTTTGTCGTGGTGTGGGATAAAAGCAACCTGAACGCCCCAAGGGAGGGCGCAGATAGTGATCGGGGAGGAGGGATATTCCCACATAGCTATTCGACAACGACGATGCGATCCTGGCGATTGATTGAGTAACGCGTCGAGTGAGTCGGGTACAAGTCCATCGTGGAGGGGAGAAACGTACCATATCTGGGTTCATTGTTTTGTTGGAAGAGGGATAAACTTATGCACGTAAAATAAAAGCGAAAATAGACGATCGTGCTTGAGATGGGTATCGTGACGATTGGCGTTCACGACCAACTACGCCCTGTACCATCCCGCAGTCGCGCAACGAAACTCTCAGCATATCTGATTGTTTCTGAATGACACGTCCATAGTAAATCTGTACCCAAGTTACTAACAGACGGCGCTGGGAAAGACACGATCGCATACCCTTTTCGTCCCTTTTCATCTTCAACACCCACTCTTAGTCGTCCTCCATGAATTCAGATTTCATGGTCCCCTTACATGTAGGACATGATGCTGAATTGGCCTTGTCACCCGGCGAAACCACAACAAACTGTGCACACAGTTCGGCATCGCGATGAGTAGCCTCGGCAGCTGTTACCGCCTTCAGGGAGTTGCATGCAGAGCCGTCGGCTCGACGTTTTCCCTTTACATCTGATGTTCCTTCATGAAGCCAATCCTACACAACGATGCTTAGTTTCCAATTGGGCCGCGAGAGCAGAAACTTACTCAGCATTAACAAACTAGTCCACGCCTTTAACCTTCCTGTTCTGTCTGAAGTGCATGTCTAAATGGTCGTCCATCGCTTTCTAGACAAGATGTATCAAAAAAAGCAGTGGAATCTAATGTGAAGTGCAACGTACCTAATGATGCCCGCCGCGCTAAGTTTGATTTTCTCCAAGAGTATAGCTTTTCTGTAGGTGCGGGTGCTGTCGCAGACAAGACTGTTGGAAGGGGAGTTCGGAATTCGAACCAACCGCAGCCGGCGTATTATCTGCAGAGGCGACCCCTGCTTTCGAGACGGTTGTTGTAGAGGGTCGTTAAACTGTTCGGAGGCATCGCCAGAGCTGTAAGTGGCGGCGAACTGGTTTGAACAGACGACAAAAGAGCAGAAAGGTTCATTGGTTCCGTCTTCACAGATTCCAATTGGTAAGTGTAGGAATTAGAGGTCTGAGACAAAGCAGCAGTCGGGTCAGCGGGGACTGGCGCGTGAAGTTAGGTTGCTGTGGATACGGATACGATGACGTACAAGGCGAGTACGACGTAGGTGATGGTGGGGCTGTCCATACCTGAGGTGGTGCTTGTGCTTGCGACAGCGCGTCGTAACCACAACTGACCCAGGATCCGTCGAAGCTCGTTCTGAGAAACAGAAGCATCTACTAATTTCCGCAATTGTGTTCGGGCGTAAGTCAAGATAAAATAGATGTTTGGTCCGCAACAACTCTCACCTGTTGCAAAACCTTAACGTGTTTTTGTACTGTAACCTCTCCAGGGATTGATCGGGAGGGCTCTCTCCTTCTTGACCTTCTGACCCAATGTAAATTCGAGCTCGCTGAGGATTGAGCTTTGGAGACATGGCCTGATATTTGTCCGTAAGCGTGATAATTCAGTGCTACTAGCAACGGCAGACCGCGGCATGAAATCACTCACATCCACTGACGAGGTGGAGTCACCATCCCAAACGGGCCCAGGGCCTTCGACTGCGAGTTGAGTTATGGCACGCTCGGTGCGCCAGTTGTCCAGGTGAGGATCATTTCCTCCATCTTCATCTTGCTGCGAGTTGCCTGGTCCAACTGCTGATAGCTTCATTTGGGACCGGGCGGATTGCTACCGTTGCAGAGTTACCGCACCCAGTGGGACGTCCGAGGTTTTCGGAGCAGGGAGACCGCCGCAGACGGACGTGAAGGACGCGACGCGCATGTTCTCATTTTCTAGCTGCCTAAGCAAGGAGAGCGCCGAGTAGTGGTCGATGCCTGGGTCCAACCCGATGTCGTTCAACAGCACGACGTCGGCGGATTCAGCGCTAACCCAGGTGGTTAGTGATTCCAATGAGCTGTGGCTTGATGCTAGGAATGGGACGAACGTACCGCTCGCGCAAGGCGCGCATCGCCGGCGATGTGTATGATGCTGTGACCATATGGTTACGATGCTGGATGCATAACTCGGCGATGGATGGATGGAACGGCACGGGTAAAAGGCTACACGAAATCATCTAAAAACGCTCAGAGGCACTGCATCAAACTTGGCGCACCTGATGACAACGTCGGCAGCTCCAATGAGCTGAGAAAGCCTTTCCTTATCCTCGACGTCCAGCAAGTACGTACTGGCGTTCGACAGACCCCGTATCAAACCCTCAGCTTCTGCGCGCGAGTTGATTGTTAGTAGCACAGCAAGAAGATAACATACACGACGATCCACATGAGTCCACAAGTACGAATACAAACGAACTACTGACCAACAACCAACTCCACGTCCGAACGCTTTCTTGAACTGCTGGTCCGGCAACCATGCCACTCCCGAGCATCAAGACTTTCTTCTTCCCCGGAGAACCCTCCAATTTCGCTGTATTCGCTTCCATGTATCGAGGAGGATCTTCTAGCCAGGTATGGATACCCTGAGATTGACCGTCCTTTCCCGGAGACCGTGGTCGTGTTCAGAGCATCGGAGTACTGTTGCACTGGCTGTCCCCGGTACTCTTGGATCACGGCCTTCAAGTATGGCACCAACATCCAACAACAAGCTGGAGGGAGGGATGTCCACAGACAATATTTGCACACCGGGGAGGTGAGTTGGAAGCGTAGGAGGACGATGTTTGAAGAAGGGATCCAAGAGGGTGGATGCACGAGACATGAACTCGAGGCCATCCTGAGGGTCATTGCTGTTAGCTGAGCGTGTTGCAGAGACGTATGACACCACTCACTTCAATGTCACAACTGATGGGCAAGCCTCCCGGGGCCGACTTCCACAGCGCGAGTAAGTGCTGTGGTCAATGCTTCGTTCGTCATGAGACGAGGGAAGCCAGGAAGCCAGCCAACTCCATGAGTAAGATACGGAGAAACTTAGTACGCGGACGAGTTCGAATGATGAATGCTCAATGAGATGCTCTCTGTACCTTGGTTGCAAAATCGGACTGGTAAAGAGACGGGTTCTCGTAGTGACTTGGAGAGAGGTATTGGGCGGGTGAAGCGTGTGCCAGGTGTATCTGGACGATTTGTGAATCTGGGGGACTTTGGGTTTTGGACGAAGATCGGCTACCTTATTATGCAAGTCGGTATCTTGGTGGCAACCAGAATGTGACTTCCAAGGACAATTAAGCAATTATATAAAGACACCATACCTGAATTTTCACACAAGGGCAGGCAGATCTTGCACATTGGCCCTCACAATCGGAAGCTCGTCCAAGATCGAGAGTGCACCTTGTGAAACATTTCCGTGCCTAACAAGGGGGTATTCTTGAGGAACTGAAGGACTGCAGGTGACACCGACTTACCCAGTCAAACCAATGACAAATGGTCCCACTGGGGACTGGGGAGTCACATCCCGGAGGATTTCTTCGTCGATGGCTTTTAAAGCCGCTCGCAGCGATGGTCAAGTCAACATGACTTACCAAGTTACCATGGTGGGTTTTTCCCACGTCGTAACGGGTAAGCAAGGCCAACACCCAATAGGGCCAGTGCTGACTCGGAGTGACTGAGTGAGGAGCCAACAGAGTTCCGTTGTGGTGCTGTACAGTGTCGAACAACCGCAGGCAAGCAACCCGAAAGGAGCTTGTGGGCCCGGCTCCGCGGGATCGTCCTCGCGACAATGGCCTCGTTGATAAGAAGCCTCCTTCATCAACCGCCCTCTCCCATACGACACCAACCGCTTGGAGTGGTGTTCCGCTCTCTGAGTGTTTCAGTTGGGAGATACTTACATGGCCATGGAAGGGTAGCGATACCCACCTCCCATCCCTTGTAACGGACTATGATATTCTTTTTTGTGATGTCACCTGAAGGCTGATCATCGTGACCTAGAGGCTAGGCTTCACCTTGAGCCAACGATTGTCTCACTCGTTTCGGCTATAGGGAATTAGCGAAGCATTACCGCTATCAGGACCTACGTTCTGGACTCTGGATATCGGCAAAGCCTCAGCCAAATCACTATTCCCTCAACTACTCACATCGATGAACTTCGGGTCTGAGGCAGACCAAATGTGAAGATTTGATCAAGAGACACGTCGAGCGCATGCGCGGACTCGGCTTCGACATTGAAACTATTTGCATGTCATTCCGAACCGCGTGGACGTCAGACTCGGACGAGGGGAGAGTCGTCACTATAGTCGATGTCCTCTTTGACCCTCAGGCGATTCACTTATCCATAGATATACACTCTTAATCCAAACAGAATAATATTTTCCCCTCAAGTCGTGTCGCGTCAGTGAGAGGGTCAGGGTCAACATGATATAAGAGGCGCGATATATATTTGCAAAAGAAAAATCGCGGATGAGTCGTTTTCTACGAGATCCAAAGGTTGGATACTCTGCGGACTCGTACTGCTGAGATCGAGTGATATAGCCAGATGTGCTAGACGGTTTTGCTAGACTGCCAGACATTGGCATGGACGAATAACACGAGCACTACGAAGCATCTACTTGAATGTCGCTCAGACCAAAGGCGGGATACGGTCCGAGAGAAATATATATATCATCCACTATCCAAAGCCAAGAATGCACGACTACCGAACATCGACTGTACGGATACTGTCCATGAATTCCGTTTGCGCTGCTCCCGACTCTCGGAGGCGAGTAACAGCGCACCGAACGGCTGCCTGAGCCAAACGACAAGTCGTAGTGCACAAACAGCTAGATCAAGTCGAGGAGTGACTCCCGAGAAATCCTCGTCGATAAGAGGGCTAATCCACGGATGAATGAGCACCAAACCCTCCATCCCTACCAAGTTATCCTTGGTCTCGATCCGCACGTCACCAAGAGCGGACGTTTTGGCGCAATAGACAAGGAGAACGCCGGAAACATGTTCTGGGAGACGTTCAATTTCGTTGAGAGAGGAAACGAGACTGGAAAGTCGCATTCGACCGGCGACCGGCGACAGAGGCGGGAGATTACATAGCTGCTCGTACAGCCGGGAAGACAAGGAGAAATCGGGCGGCGATAACTTCAAGGACTTGGTGACACTATCGATCTTGGCAGCCTTGAGTGATCGGGGAACATGCGGGGGAACGACTCGATCGTAAGCAGTGAGATCCAAAGGGAGGTAGCTGTGGTTACCGCCCGAGATCCCAGTCCAAGCGAGGACCGTGACATTGTCAGACCGGGTGAGGATGCGTTCCAAGAGACGACTGATTGCTCGCTTGCCCTCGCCATATATGGCCGGGAGTGCGATATCGAAGATATGAGTACGCAATATCTTCCACACGTGTCGTTTCGCGCCTCGAAGCCAAATACAACTTCTCGCACACCCTCGTCAGCCCTGGCTGAAGCGTTGCGAGGGCCTGAGTAGCACAATCGGTTGCTTGTTCCATCTAGGGGTGATTCCTTGTGGCTGAAAATGTTGAGATCGAGGTACGGCTTCCAAGCTTCCGTATAGAATTGGACGACCTTCGACGCGACGTACTCTTGGTATGTCCATCCACGAGTGTTCCAGATGCTTTTCTACAGAGAGCTCTTCTTCAGCGATTTGGAGTAGATACCGAGAAGATGGACAACCATGAGTGCCGCCCGACAATACCACTGAAACATGGCGACAACCGATTCTTGCTAAATCCCCTTGTCGCTTATGTTTTCACTGCCCTGGGTTGGAGATGCGTATTAAGGGCCCTAGAAGCGCCACGCGAGAGAAAATATATATCAGCGCCAACAGATATGAATCCTCTACAACCATTGCTCACCTCCGCATCCGCTTGAATCGGTCTCCTGCGGGCGTGACTAACATTCGGAGACCACGACTCAACAATTCGCCACCGGCTACAAATGGTGGCCGGTCGACCAACACGCCGCCCTGTTTCTCCATAATCTCTACGGCGGCCTAGCGTCAAGTACCAGTTAGATATACTCCCTGTTCTACATGAACACATGGCTAGAGCCCCACTTGCCTTGTGACGCCCAATGACCACATAATGGTCGATGCCAGCTCTGAGCGATATAAGCGGTCCATACTGTTCGAACCAAGACTCGTACGTCAAAAATGGGCTGTGAACGATTGGGTAAGTCACAAGTTGGCAGCATGGCGAACACGGCGAACACACTTTTTCTTCGGGAGACGATGACCCATGAGGGAGTTTGGGGGAGGGCTTGGGGGAAATCTAAGCAGAGTCTTTTGGGTGGACTTGCGAGACCAAGCGAGGAGGACGAGACAACCCCCCACTAGAGCGATGCCAACTTGGAAAATATTTGCATCAAAAAACATCGTAGGTGGTCGTGAAAAGTTCACACTGGTTGATAGAATAGAGCCGTCAAGGAGGGCGTGGCCTTTTATCACGCTGGAATGAGTCGCCACTGCCAGAAAGACACCACATTATTAATCCAGGATGATGCGGGACGTCCAGCCATCCGACGCTAACGCTAGTAGGCAAGATTCCAGGTGATAGACTCGGCCGTTATGATTCGCCGAAAGTGACCGGTGCTGGACCGGGGACAAATGGTACGTTATAATTGATGGACAGGTTGGACATTGGTAAACACAGCACGTATCACCTCATGCGCACCGGAAGCGCCGAGACTTGACGAGCTTGCAGAAGTTGATGAGTTTGTCGTTCGCGGGAGATGCAGGGAGTCCGTAGATTGGGGTATTCTCGACCATTTGAAACGATGGCTTGGGTGGCTGCCACCTGTGTGAGAACATCACATATTCATAAAACTTCTCCACCTGCTGGATCCATGCACAGTCTAGCCGATCGTGAGTAATCATGGAAGACCGCAATGTTGAACATAGAGCACTCCTCGAAAGCTTCCGCTTGCTTTGACTTATCACAAAGACGGCTTAGCGGTGGTGTCGATAAGGACACGGGGAATGTCACGGACTGTCTGTTCGACGACTTTTCGAATTAAAGGAGTCGTGTCGAGATAACAATCCTGGATGTCTGTCGACGCAAAATCAGCACACGTCGTCTGTGCACCATGGATGAGAATGACTCACCTCAACTTGTGGGTCAAGTGAGTTCTCCATCCTCGCCAGCATCAACTCAAATGCGTCGAATGCTTGTTTGCTTGTAACGCCTCAGGCTATGCAATAGCGCATGTTTCATTTTATACCCTTTGTAGTCCGGTGGGTCGCGTTCAGTAGTCTGATTGTACAGTCAGCGCCATCAACTCGGCGTGCCGTGCGGATTGTTCATACCTGAGTAGCATCCACGAGTTCGACCTCCAAGAAGCCTACTCACGCCTTGCAACATTTCACAATGATATCACTGATACCTGTCGGCTAAAGCGAGAGTGCGATTGAGTGGGATCCGATGGCTATGTCATGGTTCTTCTAATCCATTTCTGTATCGCCCTCTCTTTCTGGCTTTTCGATACAACGTCGTCGAAAATCTGGAGATCCTCAGATTGGTCTCCGAGTCATCAATGAAACTACTCACCAAGTTCCCACTGCCGTCGCTCATTAAGGGTGCTTGTCTCCTCCGATAGCTCGCTTTGCATCTTTCGGAAACATTCAATCACCTCCATAAGGCGATTGTCACTTTTAAGAATATCGCAGACCGCCCGATAAACACAAACCCTTGGAAGCTTGAACTGGATGAAATAAAATTTACTATGCGGTTCTAAATAAATGAATAAATCATACCTTGTCT
>JBBPOK010000720.1:0-14183 GCA_038091415.1 Leccinum variicolor | reverse complement strand
CCAATGGTTACAGCGCAAAAATGGCAATACGCGGCTACTTCGAACGATTCTTCTGTGGTGCTAGACCTAGTGAAGGGGTATATGCGCTACCAATCACAATTCACAGACGCCGGTTGGGGTGGGTACGGCGGGACGACGAGCTCTGGGATTTCTTTCATGTATTGGGCGCCGGCTATGAGCAACGAGACTGCGCAGAAGGAGGCGGAGGCATGGCAAGACTATGTAAGGTCGTTGGCACTCACTGGGGTGGTGTCTACAAGCACGACCACATTCTATCCTACGTGGTTCGATACACTCAGTGAATTCTTGGCTGAAGGAGAGGATGCAAACCCTGGAAGTGTGCTGGCTGCGTCTCGGCTGCTCTCGCCAGATGTGATTGAAGCCAATGGCACGGAAATTGCGCAGTTGCTCATCGAGTGTGACGCAGAAATCAGGTGAGTTTCGTTGTCGTGTTACCGGATGTTTATTGACGATGCCATGCAGTACAGTTGCTGGAGGGAAAGTGAACCAGTTTGAAGCTGATTCGGTTGGGTTGACTCCCGCGTGGCGAACTGCGGTTGTGCACCCGGTGTGCTGGTATACTTGGAATGAAACTGCGACACCCGCCGAGGTCGAGGGCATAGTTGACCAAGCTAAATCGTGGACGCAAAGGATGCACGATGTGACACCGGGGCGCGGTGCATACCTGAATGAGGTGTGTACAGCAGTGTGCTGTCGTGGTGGACGGACGCTCAAGTGACTTGAACAGGCATCGCCGTACGAGATCGACTGGCAGTTTACATTCTTTGGGGACCATTATGAGAAGCTGAAGGAGATCAAGAACAAGTATGATCCTGTGGGATTATTTGTGGTGCAGGAGGGTGTGGGATCGGATGACTGGGACTCTACGTTGACTTGTCGACTGTAAAATAGTTTTAGCATGTTTGACCAGTTGCCAAGATGAAGAAGTTCTGGCTCGTCGTCGTTCTCTGTTTTGGTTCCGCCATGGCACAGTCAAACGATACATTTCCAGATGATCCAATTCTGAGATATCGACCTCCGTTCGCTCAGTCTCTCCCCGTTCAAATCCTCCTCACAGGCGTCGCACTCACCCTCGCACTCGTCCTCTTCTTGCATCTTCTCTTCACCGCTCCCTATCACTTCCCCATCGCCCGCACAAACTACATCCTCCAGCTCACAGGCGTCACAGCCCTCGTCATATCCCTCATCGCAACTCTCTATGTCATTTTTTCGGTCACCATACAGCAGAGCCAACACTGGCCGTACATGCTCAGCTATCTCGCCGTAGAGATGCCCGCCGCAAAGTACTGGAACAACACCGTCGACCCCCTCGTCGCCTACCAGACCCCGTGGTCCCCCGCCCAGAGCGCTACATGGGTCGTCATGAACGCAACCGCATCCGCCATCGTCCAGGTTTCGTCTCTCCCCTCTTCATTCATTCACTCACTCACTCACTCATTTCTAGATCACCCACATTCACTTCCTCACCCTCCTCTTCCCCTCCCATCTTGAGGCCAGACTCATCTTTGGTTTACTCGGTACGTCCTCCCCCGCTCCGCATCCTTCCCGCTTCATTCCCACGCACGTCCCCATCATCTCTGATAGGCCCGCTCGCCGTTATCTCCGCCGTCATGCAACTCCTCCCCGTCATCCGCGGCTCCAGCGTATCCACCATAGCCGAAGACACCCGCAACGTCTGCAACGCAGCCCTCTCCCTCCTCTTCACCTCCTCCCTCATCATCTGGGGCTGCTTCATCAACCGCCGCCAAGCCTGGCGCACAGACGGCGGAACAGCCGCGTTCGGCGCAGGCGCCATCATCCTCGCCTTCATCTCCACCTCCCTCAACTTTGTATACATACCACAGCAGGACCAGTACGCTTGGATGCCCAAGCTCATGTGGGTGGTGACGCTCTGGCAGAGCTTCTTTGGCTGGTGGTGGTGGGTCGGCGCAGGTATGGGCGTACGCGAGGCCGAGGAGCTGCTCTTTCGCGAGAACAAGCGTCAGCAGAAACGTCTGGTGCGCGCACAGCGCCGTAAGGAACATCGCGACAAGGCGCGCTCTGTGTGGAAGGGCGTCACCGGTGCATTTAAACCCTCCACTTCCTCCCGCTCTGGTTCCGGCGTGGACGATGACGACGAACATGATCTGTCCCGCTCACCGTCTCGCGACGTGGCTGCTACGAGCGTCTCGACCGCTGTGTTCCCGTGGATGATGTTCCCAGTGCACCTCGTACAGCGGTGGTATGCCCGTCTCCGACACGCCCATCTTGCAGCAGCCCATATCCAGGCTACCGAGCGCGAAGAACGGCTGCAACAGGTCTATCACCAGCGCGACGAACAGCGCAGATGGGGGCTACGTAACTTTGGGATGCGCGAGACCGAGGATGAGCGTGGACGACGACGGGAGGAGGTGGAGATGGATGTGTGGATACCGCCCAAACGGGTCGAAGACGGAGAGGGAGAGGGGGATGAAGACGAGTGGAAGGACGTGCCGATGGCCCAGGATCCCTTGTCGGATTCGCGGTTGCGGTACCGTGGTGGCTCGGGGTCGCAAACGGACGACCCTTCGTCTGGCTCGTCTTTGTGGTGGTGGGGACCCCTTCGACGTTGGCGTCTACAGGACTCGACGACGTACCGATGACCCACCCGTTTTGTGCTTAATTTATCGTTCCCTCGACAGTGTACATTATATTCTTTGCATTTCTGATGAGCTTGCTTGCAAATAAAAAAAAGGAGGGGGGAACGAAACAAAACTAGCGAGTGCGTCTAAGTAAATATATATATGTGTCTATAACTAGGCGTTCGTCACGACATAATCCCCGCCTCGGCAGCGGTCAGCTGTGCCGCCATGAGCGTTCTGAACCGTGAATCCTTGCGCGCCACGAGCTCGCGATACGTGCCCGACTCGGATATCCGTCCGTCTACCGTATCGTCAGCCAAACCGGCCCGTCACCAGGAACAAAACCAACTCACCCTCGAGCACGACGATCCGCTCCGCCCGCGCGATCGTCGACAGCCGATGCGCCACGATAACGCACGTCGTCTGCCTCTGCCCCAAAATCTTGTCGATCGCATCGTTGACACGGTGCTCGCTCGACGCGTCCAGCGCGCTCGTAGCCTCGTCCAACGCCAAGATCGCAGGGCGTTTGAGGAGCGCGCGTGCGATCGCTAGACGTTGCCGTTGGCCGCCGCTTAGACTATGTCGGCCGACTGGTACCGTGTCAATGTCCGTTCGTCAATCGCAGACGTCTCGCACTCACTCTCGGTATCGAATCCCTGGGGCATGCCCCATACAAACTCACAATTGGCAAGTCGTGCGGCGTACTCGATGTCGGAGCGCGTCGCCGTCGCATTGCCAAACGCAATGTTGGACGCGATCGTGCCCGTGAACAAGATGGGCTCCTGCGAGACGTGAGACGGACCGAGTCAAGGGAAAATGAAGACGGACCTGCGGCACGATACCGATGATGTTGCGCCACGAACTCGGGTCGAATTCGCGAATGTCTATTGTAGACGTTTCGGTATCGAAAAAACGGACTAGAGAGAGGCAAAGCACGCACCTTGACCATCAAACGTCACTTTACCGCGTACCGGGTCGTAATACCTCAAGAGGAGCGATTGCACCGACGACTTGCCTCCCCCGCTCTTGCCACTAACCAATTCCGGCGTCAGTCCGTTGGTTGTACGCACAGAACGCAGACGACGTACACAATCGCCACGTTCTCGCCCACGCCGATCTCGAGATTAAACTCGTCCAGGATCTGGACGCCTCTCCGGCTCGGGTACTCGAATCCGACGTTCTCGAACCGGATCACACCACGTCGGCTCGGGTCGAGTTCGACCCCATGGTTGGGCAAAATCGCGGGCTTGCGGTCGAGCAACTCGAATATGCGAGTGCCGGCACCAATACCGCGCATGATCGACGACTAGGATTCGTGAGTCCGACCACAGTGTGGACGAGAGGAGAACACGCACGAAAAACCCGCTGGTTGGAGTCGTGTTAGCCGAGCAGACGGGTGACAGAGAGAAAGAGACCCACGTGAGCATCTGCAGTCCGTTTCCGACGTAGGCGGTGTAGAGCAATAAGCTAGTCAAGTCTCCGACGGTGATCGCCCCCTGCGAGACAAGCGTGCCGCCTATCTCGAGGTTAGCAAAGTCTACGTCTACCGAGCGAGGAACGCACCGTATCCCAAGAGACCGAGGACGGTCATGTTCCCGCTCCATCCAGTGCTGCCGAAAAAGATGCCCGACGCAATAGCCTCCTTGTGCGCGAGGTCGAGGACAAGGTTGATGCGGTCGCGAAACTTGGCCTGTTCTTGTGCGTTGGCGTTGTAGGCTTGCACTGTTCGGAGAGCCGAAAGTGATTCCTGTGCGACCTTTGTCATATCACCCACGGCTTCTTGGGACTTGTTGGACAGTTTTTTGAGGTAGCGACCGTAGTAGACCTGAGGAGCGGGTCGGTCAACTGTAAGAAACGACAGAGATACAAAGGCCGCACTGCACCGAGGGATATGGGCGGGACGATGCCGAGCATCATAAACGTCAATGTTGGGGAGATATAGAACATGGCACCGACTGCACCCCGTGAGCCCGACCAACACAGAAAAGGAAGAAGTCACGCACGTCCGACCGAAGACATGATGACCGCCCGGAGTCCATCCGAGAGATTTTGAGTGACGCTACCGTCGTTGAGCACCCTCAACGCACTAAATGAGGTCACAAGAACACGCACCTTTCACCCACGATGCTCGAGTCGGCGCTCAGTCTGCTCAGCACGTCGCCTTCGCCCTTTTCGACAAACTCGACTTCTTGGCGAAGGGAGGCTGCAAAGGTGCGTTCGCGCAGGCGCGCGACAATCCGTTGGCCTTGATGCAAGACACTGTCAACTGGACCGAACGGGGACGAGGCCGGGATGACGGGAACACACCAGACATGCGCATGAGGTACGATCGGGCTGCATTGCACACTGCGCCGGTCGTGAACGCGACGAGGAGGATGCCCGACGCTTGATACATCGAGAGTCCGAACGGTATGTGCTAGCACGAGAGTCAGAATCGTACGGCGAGGCAGAGAGAAGACGGACAGCGTTGCTCGTAGAGAAAAAGTCGATGAGTTTCCCGACGGTGAGAGGGATGGTCATTCCGACCGATGAGGAGACGAGGAGCAGGCATACGGCGATGATTAGTGGCTTCTTCTCTGGCTTTGCGAGGGAGACGACCTTGCGGAATGACGAGCCGGTGTCGGGTGGAGGGACGAGACGGGAGAGGAAAGAACGCGGGGGTGTGTTGGAAGCGAACGAGCGGGCGAGGGAGAGTCGGTGTGTCCGAGCGAGTACAAGGACGGGTCGACGGACTGATGCAAGTCCGAGACGAACGGAGAACCGCAACGACGTCGAAGCGTTGAGGACGTACATGCACCGCTCACTTTACATCACACGCTCGATATTCAGGTTATATCCACGTGACTACGTTCCTGCTCATCATGACACACGTCGTTACAATCAGCAGAATCCGCTCTGCTATTGTTGCTAAGCCTGAAACAGACTTCCAGTAGCGCCACTTATCATTCAACACACGAAGTGGCAAGAAAAACCTATTAGTCTCGTCATCATCCGTTTTGGTGTTCCCTCAATAACGTCGTGATCCTCCGATCATCGGGTGTTAGCACCACATCGACTCTCCACGGTCCATGCGCTTCCTAAAACAGAACGTCGGATTTCCGGGTTTCGATATACCTGTACCTATGGTTGTCCGTCGTAGCTATTTTCAGAGATCCATCTATTGTTCGTGTGCCCTAACATGGCCTCGCTCGCACGGACAGGGACCACGTCGAGCGGGGACCTGGGCGACCCTCCACTTGACCTTGGAGGGCTTTGGTCATAACTGACTTCTCCCTTTTTACACTACACGGCGCTCTGAGACGCTACGCGATTGGATTCTCGGTCACCTACTGCACAACAAGTACTCAAAACGCACAGCTCTTGAAAAGCTGTGGATAACACAAAGTACGTACACAGCAAGTTGCTGCAAACCCCCTGTCAACATCAGCCCAACATTTAGCATCACACAGTCATCTCCTCTTTTTTGGGATGTGTTCTACCATGAAGTAACCCCGCATGCCACGGGGGTGCCACCACGATCAATCGGAGACGTATGATATGTCCATATCGATCCATGATAGACTTGGCTCCTTTTCGTTCCTTTACAGCTCTCGAGAGAAGGTCTGGACTTTGAGGCGTCTGAGTCACCATGACTTGCCAGGGAGGAAGTGAACAAATTTGGAAACGCCACTCACGTCCGCCTCGGACCGTCCTTCCTCTGTCTCGGCTTCTCAGTTTTTTTGCCGCCCAGGGGACTAGACACCTGACGTGACCAACACTGTACCGCGGTACCCAGCTTGCCGGAGCGCTAAAAAGTCCAACTGGCGAGTGTCTTTGCGGGAAACGAAGAGAACGTTGGCCGATGAAAAAACTGCTAAGGTATGAATCTAACCTCTGACGATGATATGAGGAAGGGTGATTCGGGGGCAGAAGAGTTGTCATTGTGCGAGCTCGGGAGACCCTGCCAACCTTGACAGTTTCTGGAAAAACGGATGGGTTACCGAAACATATCCTGACAATCATGATTGTGAGTGGTCCTTCGACAAGGCTCTGCAACCTCAGGCACTCCTTTTGGTGCGCCGCAGCCGCTGTCTGAGGCACACTCACCCACCGAACTGGAAAGAACTAACGGAAAGCGTGAAACCGCGCCGTGTTGGGTGCGACTGCGCGCAGCCTTCGTCATCAGGCATCACGAAGCTATGACCTCAATGCGAACTTATCACTCAATCCGGATACATATATAGCGAGGGAAGGTAAGCAATCGTTCCGTGGAGTTGCGTTTCTGGCCAGTCTCCTTTCTGTTTGTGACGCTTAGAAAGGATCTTCGTTGATGTCGTCTTCCACAAATTTTTGTTCTTTGAAAGCTCCTTTATATTTTCCACTTGACTCAGATCCCACTTTCTCCCGTGGATTCCAGGCTCCGGATCCATTCATGTCGCATCCTGGTCTACCTGGCTCAATTGTCCAAAACTTTCATCCTTATTGTTGTTTTTGCCAGAGTAGAAGCAAGTGAGTACTAGGAGGTGTCATGTCTTCTACTTATTCTTAACACGCGGTCCAGCTGTACAATACCAATTAATTATGCTTCAGGTCAAGATACTACCAGGTATTTCACTGATTTTATCTCGGGATTTGACCATTATTGACGCTTCCATTACAGATCGCCTGTCCTGCTGGACACCAGAAAATGGTCTCCGTCACCAAGCTTTACTGATCCGCAGATGATTCCAGAGTCGCAATTTCTACCGATAGACGTGGGATCTTTTATCCCGTATTCTTACTCGGATGGTACGTGGATGACTATTCATTCGATGGCTTTGAATCGATGTGATCCCAATGATTTAACAGAAATCTTTACGTCTGACCGTGCAATGGGACCGGGTACGCAACCGATGTCACAGGTCATTCCAGGTATACAATCCGTTCCCGATCCAAGCCTGGGCTTTTTGGTCCCGACGGGGAACGGTGATGCAACATTTGGCGCCAATGTCAGTATGTCTAATCTATCTGTGGTTATCAATGCTCATACGTTTGTGCATCAGCTCGATCACGCTAACCTCTTTGCGAGTAACGCCCTGGTACAATTGCCTACACCATCCCCCACCGAACAAGCCGCATGCTCTGTCGGTGACGAGAATAAATCTCCATTCGTGATTTATCGGTCCCCAGATAGGAACGGCTTGGGGCGCAGACGTTCCCGACGCGCTCGTGCCGTCAATGTCGGCGGGATAAGGATCGACGAAGACGATCTCTGCTCCAGCGGGGGAAAGGGTATGATCACCGTCCATGAATGTCAATGGAACAAATCCAGTGGCCCCTGCGGGATGTGGATCGTGGGTTCCAGACCCGGGATCGGTGCACATATACGCAAATGGCACAAACGGAGCAACACGAATAGCAGAACCAGTTGCCTCTGGGACGGATGCCACACCAAAGCGATGCTAAAGGACTCGATCAACCGCCATGTCGTGACAGTCCACCTCGGAGAGGAATATCATTGCCAAGGCTGTGACCGGGTGTTTTCGCGGCAGGATGTATACGATGACCATGTTGAGGGCGATGAGGCGTGCAGAGATGCGGGAGCTGTAATGGTGTATGGTACGGAGTGCAGGGAGATTGACACGAGTCAGATGTTGTTCCAAGAATTCGTTATGCAGGCCGATAACTCGATGTAGTACCATGTTTCTTCCTGTCTTCTTTGAAGTAGATTTCCTGTCTTGTATCAAACTCAACGGTGCAGGGAAGCATTCTGGAGAACCAACAATGGGCGAACGAGAAAGGGTGCAAGTATGGCGACAGCAATCTGACCTTTGAAATAGTATTTAAAGCTCGTTACTCGTATGTATCAGATCGTTTCCCACAGGTCCCGTCACGAGGCCAGTTGTATACTCACGTACGTCTAGATCTATGGGAGCTTCTGGTGGGCAATTCCTGCTCGTTTGTCTGGACAGCAATCAAAGTCCTCCGGACTGCCCTTCTAATCTGACTGAATTGGAATGCGGCGATCCTACATTAATCTACACCGACGTGATAATTCAACGTTCAACGACGTCACGGGACGATATTGAAGAATGTTAGGGCGTAGGCCAAGAGTGCTATTCTAGATCTCTGGGAATGCAATACACGTGTTGATTGAACGGCCCAATGCGGTGAGAATTCGGAAATGTTTTCGACATGCGCTTTGGTTTCGCGGACAACCCGCCGCTATTCCGATCTACATGTCTCCAAAAATCCAAAGATCCAGTCTTCAGGACGATCATACTTCAAAAGTTCGTCTCTTCTAATTAATGGTCGTCTATATCCAAGTATAGTGTTTTGGAGTATCCGTAGTATCGGCCGGAGTGGTTCCAATTTTTTGGTCACTTGCGAGTTCCAAAATACACTCAATTTCTTACGAGGCCAAACCGGCGCTAACAGACCAACTTTTTCGCGCGATGAAATATTTTGCAGCCGCGCCTCGACTCGTACCACGGACGGACAACTCTTTACTTACCGCTTCAGGCTCTTAGGCTTTTCCATCTTCCAGGGGAAGGAGGAGGCCAAGCCGGTTATGTGCGCGGGCCGCCCAGGAGGAAGGCGAAGCCGCGGGAGGCGAACGCAGGGCGCGAAGGTCCCGGCCCAAACCGACCAAACAACGTGACTAGCCATGGGAAGGAAGGAGATCCGCAGTCAAGGGGGCGAGAAGTTCCAGAGTTCCAGAGAGCGCCAGTATTGTCAGATGACCAACGGCCGAGAGCCTTGACGACATCTGGAGGGATCGGACGTTGGACAGAACTAGCTCCGTGGTTCCACCAATACGAACGGAGTGGCCTCAGGCTGAGTACGGGAAAAGCCAACGGATGTCCAGATGGTGTTGCAACGAGCGAGAAATTTGCAGCGCGTGAAGGCAGCGCCATCCGAGGTGCGAGTAAAACGAGATTAGAGTCGCAGCCCGGCTTGGCCCAAATTTCAAGATATACATCCACGTTGCCCCTTTTTTGGGGGGGACAAGTGTGTTTATCGCATAGAAACTGGCTAACCTAGTTCTACACAAACGATAAGGCGACAGTCGAGACTGCCGGTCTGAGGAAATGCACTTAGTACGCACGCTCCACTGGTGCATGTGAGCTGTCCAGGTTACCTCAGCGGTGTCCGAAGAGGGCCTGGGCAGCGTTATACCCAATAAAACCTTGGGCGTCTGTCTGTTCGGAGGTAGGTGGTGATGGGTTTGGAGGACAGGTGTCCAGGTGTGGTAGGTACGGGATCGTACCGTAGCACAGCGATGGATAAGCCACAGCTTCGTCTCGAACTCGGACCGTCCTTCAAGGTTTTCTCGGTCTCCTCGAAAAGGAAATTACTATGGAAAGACGTAGTCTCGACACCAACCGTTTAGGTGTGCTTCTCACGAGCATTGGAATCATCCGATCACCATACCTGTACATGCCTGTGTGACCGTACGGACACGCTGGTTGAGGGGTCTGGCGAGGGTGGGTAGGTGTGGGAGTGGGCGTCAGGTTGAAGCAAGAGCGAGGTGGGAAGAGTGATGGTGAGTGGAACCGTCACGTCAGTCGTGTCGTATCGTCACCGTCGCCGAGGGCGAGGTGAGCGTGTGAATGCGCAAGTGCCAGCGCGAAATGTGGAAGGTGAGGGCGGCAGGGGAAAGGGGAAAAGGGGCAGAGGAAGGGGGAACTTGATGTATTACATGATGATCTTGGAGAGACGAAAAGAGTTGTGGTGCCACTTGTTCCAGTGACGCCACCGACGTCTGATCGATCCGATCTGATCTGCCCCAAGCGGGCGCCGTGAGAAACTCCGCCGTCGATACCTCCCAAAAAGATTCGCTCCTATCTGCACGCGCTCGGATCCAGCTGGCAGGGTGAACATACTTACTGCTCAAACGCGTCAAGGAGTCCCACCAACAGAGTTCGCGCGTTCCAGCTGGCAAGTGAGCAGGCAAGAGAGAACCAATGCCTGAACTTGAACTTGAACTCGTCATGGTGCCTGCGAGCAGGAGCCAAGATTCCCCGCCAAGTCGCGTGGATCGGTAGTTGCATAGTACCCGGATGTACCGCTCCAAGCACATTTAAACGCTCCCGCTCCACCCCTGACGAGTCCAAAAATAGATTACATGTTCATCCAACTTCAAATTCAAATTCGAGTACCAACGTCACGGTCCGGCACCGAACAGATCTCGGACTGCCTACCTGCCTACCTGTGTACCTGTGGCGCCACCGGGCAGGACACAGGTTATTATACAAGACAATACTCCGGATACATATTTAGGAAAGCAGTCGTGTGTGGAGTTGCAACTCTTACCAGTGCTTCTTTCTGAATTGTGACGCTTGGAAGGATGATGTCGTCTTCCACCAATCATTTTTGTTCTTTGAAGGCTCCTTTATGTTTTCCACTTGACTCGGATCTCACCTTCTCCCACGGACATCAGGCCACATTCATATTGCATCCTGATCTACCCAGCACAATTGTCCCGAACATTGATCCGTGTTTTTGTTTTCGCCAGAGCAGAAACAAGTAAGTCGCAGGTGTCATATCGTCTACTCATTCCTGACACGCAGTATAGCTGTACAGTATCAATTGATTATGCTTCAGGCCAAGATACCAGGTAGTCCATCCTTATCTCGGGTTTCGACCATCATTGATGCTTCCATAGTAACAGAGTACCTGCCTTGCTGGACACCAGAAAATGGTTTCCGTCACCAAGTTTTGCGGGTCCATGTGTGATTCCAGAGCCAAAATTTCTACCGATGGACATGGGTTTTTCTACCTCGCTTTCTCACTTTGATGGTATGCCAATAATAATTCATTCAATGACTTGAATTGATATAGTCCCTATATTTCAGCAATCTTTCCATCTGACAGTGCAATTGGACACGATATATCACACGTCATGTCAGGTACACGACTCATTCCTGATCCAAGTCCGGGATTCTTGGTCTCAATGGGGAACGGCGATGCAACATTTGGCGCCAATGTCAGTATGTCTAATCTCTCTGTGGTAATTAATGCTCAGATGTTTGTGCATCAGCTCGATCACGCTAACCTCCTTGCGAGTAACGCCCTGGTACAATTGCCTACTTCATCCTCCACCGAGCAAACGACATGCTCTGTCGGTGACGAGAGTAAATCTCCACTCGCGCTTTATCGGTCTCTAGATAGGAACGGCTTGGGGCGCCGACGTTCCCGACGCGCTCGTGCCGTCAATGTCGGTGGGATATGGATTGACGAAGACGATCTCTGCTCCAGCGGGGGCAAGGGTATTATCACCGTCCATGAATGTCAATGGAACAATTCCAATGGCCCCTGCGGAATGTGGATCGTGGGTTCCAGAACCCGGGTCGGTGCACACATACGCAAATGGCACAAACGGAGTAACACGGATAGAAGAACTAGTTGCCTCTGGAACGTATGCACCAAGACGATGCTAAAGGACTCGATCAACCGCCATGTCGTGACAGTCCACCTCGGAGAGGAGTATCATTGCCAAGGCTGTGACCATATGTTTTCGCGGCAGGATGTATACGATGGCCATGTTGAGGGCGATGAGGCATGCAGAGATGCGGGAGCTGTAATGGTGTATGGTACGGAGTGCAGGGAGATTGACACGAGTCAGATGTTGTTCCAAGAATTCGTTATGCAAGCCGATAACTCGATGTAGCACCACGTTTCTTCTTGTCTTTGAAATATGTTTTCTGTCTTGTATGAACCTCAACGGTACAGGGAAGCATTGTGGAGAACCAACAATATTACTGGCAGACTAAATGGGTGGATGAGAAAGGGCGCAAGTATGGCGACAGCAATCTGACCTTAGTATTTAAAGCTCGTTACTTGTATGTTTCCCACAGGTCCCCTCACGAGCCAGTTGCACACCCACGTACGTCTGGATCTCTGGGAGCTTCTGGTGGGCAATTCCTGCTCGCTCGAGTGCTGTCCAGACTCTGGACAGCACTCGAAGTCCTCCGGACTGCCCGTCTAATTTGACTGAATTCGAATGCGGCGATCCTACATTAATCTACACCGACGTGATAATTCAACGTTCAACGACGTCACGGGACGAACATTGAAGAATGTTAGGGCGTAGGCCAAGAGTACTATTCTAGATCTCTGGAAATGCAATACACGTGTTGATTGCACAGCCCAATGCGATGAGACTTTGGACATGCGCTTTGATTTCGCAGACAACTGCCACAGGAAGGAAGGAGATCCGCAGTCAATGGGGCGAGAAGTTCCAGAGAGCGCCAGTATCAGTGTCAGATGACCAACAGCCGAGAGCCTTGACGACATCCGGAGGGATCGGACGTTGGACAGAAGTAGCTCCGTGGTTCCACCAATACGAACGGAGTAGCCTGAGTACGGGAAAAGCCAGCGGATGTCACCCAGATGGTGTTGCAACCTCGGAGCGAGAAATTTGCGGCACGTGAGGCAGCGCCATCCGAGGTGCTCGGAGTGAAACCAGATTAGATTCGCAGCTTGGCCCAAATTTCAAGATATACATCCACGTTGCCCTTTTTGTTTTTGTTTTTTTGGACAAGCGTGTTTATTGCATACTAGCAACTGGCTAACCAAGTTCTACACAAACGATAAGGCGGCAGTTGAGACTGCCGGTCTGAGGAAATGCACTTACGCACGCTCCACTGGTGTGTGGGGTAGTATGGGGCTCCGTGAGCTGTCTAGGTTACCTCAGCAGAGTCAGAGGGCCTGGGCAGTGTTATACCCAATAAAACCTTGGGCGTGGTGACCCCTGTCTGTTCGGTCCAGGTGTGGTAGGTATTGGACCGTAGCGTAGCACGGTGAGGGTGTTTTGTGAGCATCACTGACATGGAAAACGCCACAGGTTCGCCTCGGGTCGGACCGTCCTTCAGCTTCAAGTTTCTCTCGCCGTTTTGGTGTGCTTCTCACCAGCATTGGAATCATCCGATGATTCCGATCACCATACCTTAAAGGTGCACACGCCCGTGTGACCGTACGCCGGACACGCTGGTTGGGCGAGATTGGGAAGCCAGCGTGTGAATGCACGAGTGCCAGCGCGAGGTGTGGAAGGTGAGGGCGGCAGGGAAAAGGGGAAGGGGGAAGGGGCAGAGGAACTTGATGTATCACATGATGATGATCTTGAAGAGACGAAAAGTTTCAACTTTGTTCAGGCTGACGCCACCGACATCTGATCGACCGTCTGTCAGGAACAGACAAAGGTGCGCACGGACACACCACTAGAGCTCAGTTGAGGCGAAGACGGTTCTACCGTAGTATAAAAGACTTTAGTTCCCAACCAGGCAGTGCTTAGCTACCTCTTCTGCACACCAGCTTCGTCCCATGAACCAATCTCGCCGGATACGTAACTCCCCTTGCTGACATGCCGGTTCACCGATCGCGATTAAGCACGCCTCACCGTTCGGCTTCCGATCAGACGCCACTTCCGAACTTTCGACGGCATGGACCGGATCATCTGCTCATCGTTGACACCGCATCTGTAAAAAAGAAAAACTCTGGTAGCAACCCATTTACTATAGAAACTACAGAGCACTATGTAGTAATTTTGATGCTCAGACTCTCTACAAAGCACCTGGTAGTAAGTCAAGTACCTTGGGGGGT
>JBBPOK010000719.1:0-14203 GCA_038091415.1 Leccinum variicolor | reverse complement strand
TTTTCAAAGAAACCCTTGATTGCCTCATTCTGATGTAGGTTGATGGCACACGACGAATCTAGATATCCAAATCCGCACGCGTTCATACCAGAGCGATTTCTGAATGACGATGGTTCCCTGAAACCCAGCGACATTGAACACATCACATTTGGATTTGGCAGACGCATCTGCGTCGGCAGACACTTTGCGGACACATCTGTATGGTCTGCGATTGTCAATATTCTGGCGGTCTTCAAGATATTGAAACCATTGGATGAGAACGGGACAGAAATCGCTATTGAACCAAAGTTCTCGAGTGGGCTTGCCTCGTGAGTAATGAATGAAGGGGATCCTTCGCCTGGTTTCACACGTGGTATTGATTCCTTGTACAGACGTCCTCTTCCGTTCGAATGCAGGATCGTACCTAGAATTCCAGGGATGGATGCGGAGAAGTTGGAAGAGTTGATTGCTGCGAGCACTGTTTAGACTGCCTGTCCAGAAGAGTCACACTTGGGGAAGCCATTTCATATACATCATAGTTTCTTTATGTTAATCGGTGATCAGTGGAGTCCCAGTTGGTGCTGACTCGACGCCATCATGAGCTCGAAATCCTGGTGCTTCGCAATCATGCTGCCCACCTTCAACGTGTTGAAACGTCATACAGTATCAGTCCCCAATTTTTGTAATGCCCAGATAACATAGGGCCGACTATACTATGATGTATTGCTCATGTGATAGATACCTAGAGTTGTCGGCCTCGGTACAGGAAGACGAAGACGACGACGGTCGTCTCGTCGTCGTTATCGTCGTGGCGTTGTCCTCATTGTCACACTGGGGTGAGAAGATGGGAGACAGCGATGGGGATAGGGATGTGAAGCTGGGGACGAAGCTGGTGGCGGGAGTAACGACGATGGCATCGTGGTCGTCGTTGTCGTGGCGTCATCGTCATCGTCACGCCGGGGTGAGAAGACGGGGGAAGGGGGGTCGTCTTGACGCGTCACGTTCGTCGGCATCGCCGTGTCGTAGTGTTTCTAGCACGCCACGTTCGGGTCGTCGCGTGGCGTCCTCACTGGCACACCGTGGGCGCTGGCGGACCTGTCGTCGTTGATCTCACCGTGGCATGGCGTCGTGTCATTGGCATAGGTGTTTTTTTTTGACAGGCCCATCTGGCAACCGGCTAACCCTGGTCCCAGACATGATTGGGGGACCTACCCTTGACACTGCCCGGAGATTACTTACTGCCCGGAGGAAATCCCTTTAAGGAGACTGTGCGTGAGGAGCCTTTCGACGACTCATCAATGGCTCACGGTAGTACTGTGGGACTCGGCTTTCGCCACTACCCACTAAAACCCCCGAGTGGGTGCCACTCGTCCGACGTCGTCATGTCATGTCGTTGCGTGCGTGCGCGTTCGTCTGGTGGCAGGTATACCCGCGGGTAAATTCACTTGTAAGTACCAACGTTACTAGCGGAAATACTGCATTCGCCTTTCAGAATCATTTTTTGTCCGACGTACTCGGCACGTCAGTCACGGTCAGTCGCCCGAATAGGGTGGTAATACACATGTCCTAGTTCAAATTGATTGCAGTCTCAAGCTTCAAGCTTCAAGTTCAAGGTACGTTCCCAGTGGCACTGAAACATTTGATAGGAACCGCTAACCTCAGACGGCCGCAAGGTTGTATCAAAGGAATGGATCGTTGCGTAATGTTTGAGACATTACGTTACACACCTTGCCCCATCCCAGACTCATCATCGATCACTAATCCCATCACGTCTGAACCGTCAACGTTCGGAGCGGTTGGCGAGGAACCCGTAAAATGAAGAGATTTGCTGTCAGTGAATGTTCCGGGTCCATTGTTTCACCTCCATGACCGCTTCGACCATGATCTTCTGTCAAGCAAGCCTGCAGTGCTGCACCATCTATGGTACATGATGCAATGCGGGCCGTGGAAGAGAGAGTGACAGTGCCCATCGGATGGGGCGTGGACGAAAGCAGTCAAGGAAACGGCTGCGACCGCTTTTCTGGGTATGCTTTTTCTGCGCATCTTCTGATCCTTATTCATTCCTCTCTCTGTTCTCTACACTTATAGCTGGGCCGGAGACAGTGCGTTACACGTGTACTGTTCTCACAATGAGTTTACAGTAACACCATGCTGGAATACAGTCCCACTCGGTCCTATTGACTTTCTTTCTCATGATGATGTTGAACTCAGGGGTGCAAGAAGAAGCGCAAGCACAAATCGATGCTGTTGTGGGCAAGACCAGACTGCCGACGATGGATGATCGGCCCCTGTTACCTTTCGTTAATCGGCCATTTTTACGGGAAACTCTCAGATACAGTCCCGTCATTCCTCTGTGTAGTACTTTTGACTCTAGATCGATTCTCATTGTTGACTCACTTGAGTCACGAAGCGGTTCCCCACGCTGCCGTGAATGACTATATGTATAATGGATTCCACATTCCGAACAATCCATACATCTATTAACCGAGCGACAGTATATTGATACCCAGTGTCGCAGGTGCCATCTTCATAACTAACTTGTGGTTGGTACATTCTTTACTTTTTTCAAAGAAACCCTTGATTGCCTCATTCTGATGTAGGTCGATGGCACACGACGAATCTAGATATCCAAATCCGCACGCGTTCATACCAGAGCGATTTCTGAATGACGATGGTTCCCTAAAACCGAACGACACTGAACATATCGCATATGGATTTGGCAAACGTATCTGCGCCGGGAGACATTTTGTGGACACATCTGTGTGGTCTGTGATCGCCAAGGTCCTGGCAGTCTTCAAAATATTGAAGCCTTTAGACGAGAATGGGACAGAAATGATCATCGAACCAAAGTTTTCGAGTGGGTCTGGCATGTGAGTAATGGACGAAAGGGGTCTTTGGCATTGTATCAGACGTCCTCTTCCGTTCGAATGTAGGATTGTACCCCGAATTCCGGGCATGGATGTTGAAAGGTTGGAAGAGTTGATTACTGCGAGCCCTGCTGCTTAGAGCGCTTTGCTGCCACATACATGCGCCCTTCTCAGGATACCCAGCACCCAGTAATCGTGAATGTGTGTGCTGTAAATACGATTGTACCACCTATGACGACAGTTTACGCTAAATGCGCGAAATTCGAGTGACAGATGTTAGGGAACGAAAGGTATGCAGTAGATATACATAAATCGTGATAGGTTCCAAGTGTTACTCAACGAGATAGTTGATGCAAATAGATGAACCTAGGTTCCAACCTTTTTCACAATTAATGGGCACTGACTTCCCATCTTGAATTGACCAGAGACATAGGGGCGCGTGAGCACGCTGATAATGTTTAGGATGAGCTATTCTGCAAGAAGACCAAAGAAAAAATGGCTGCTTACATGTTAACTCTCTGGATTTTCTTGTCCGTCTCCGCAAACATGAAGTTGGTCAAAAGAATGTACAGAAAAGTCTTCATCTCGATCATGGAAAAGCGCATGCCAATGCATGACTAAAAGATGGAGGGTCACAATACAATACCAATAGATGTCATGGGCAAAGAGAGCTTACTCTAGGACCAGCCGAGAAGGTGAGAAGGTTGGAATAGAGCCCTGGCAGTGCTTCGACAGCTTCGGGTAGATGATCCCAACGCTCAGGGCTAATAACGAATGTCGGTAGTGAGCAACATTTCGACACCCAACCACCAAGTACTCACTCGAATTCCCATGCATCTTCGCCCCAAATCTCTTTGTCCAGATTGAAAGCTTCTACGGGCACATGAATGAAGTCCCCTTTCCGTACGTGTATCGACCTTAGGTCTGATATGCTCCCATCGCGGAGGTGCACAGGATATGAGGTCGGTATCTCGTCATCCTGAGTGGCAACGCGCAAAGAGGAATGAAGTGGTGGTATGAGCCGCAATGACTCGCGAATCACGTTATTCAGATAGTGATGGTTGGATATCGCAGTGTGCAACGATTGAATTTCATCGGACGTCAAAGACGACAATGGGGTGGACGGAATAATGTTGAGGAGCTCAGCTCGAAGACGAGTCTGAATTTCAGGGTGTTTGGCCAGCAAGAGTAAAGTCCACGTAAGAGCAAGGGAAGTGGTATCAGAGCCCGCAAACATGAAGGTGTTAATGTTGTGAAGGATGTCTTCATCTGAAATTCGTTGATCAGGGGGCAAGTCAGTCGCCATGTTCGATTTCACTAGATTGTGGTCAGGTTCTGTTTTGGTCAACAACAAAAGATCACTTACACAAGAGACTAAGTAAATCTTTCTCGAGGTATCCCGTGCCACTCTTTTCGTCCTCTATAATGTTGGCCTTTTTTGACTGAATGAGCTTTCCGGCCACTCGATTAATGACAGTCTGACAACGCTTCACAATCCTGGTCCGTTCATCTGGCTGTGCAAAAGGTTTGTCAAACATCGCGATACTAACAGGCACAACCTACTCACGAAGAGTACATTGAGAATGGGGAAATGTATCCCAAGTATTAGCCGAATCCCATCACCTTGCGCGAGAGCGAGGCCGAACATGTCCCTGTAAGCGCAAAAGAGCTCGTCTAATTCATTCTGGATGGCGTTGAAGTGATAATCAAACCCTGTTAACCTGTCATTTTGCTGTACTAACCCAATCGAGAAGTGATCTCACCCGCCAGGCCGATCACGTCAAACGTAGCACGGCTGATCCAATGACAAACATCGATTTCAACACCCTCCTCTTTTGTGGGAGACCCTTCCAAATGTTCGGACCATTTATCCCGAAGCTCGTTGCCTTTGCGGAACACGAGAGGAACGAGTGCTCTCAAGTTCTGAATGGAAAACGCGGGCGTAGCAACTCGGCGTTGACGCCTGTGAACATGCCCCTCTGCAGCAAGCATACCACAACCAATAAGACTCGAAATCAGTCTACGTGACTGCCAAGGCTTCTCGTAAATGGTACTGCTCTTGAGCACGTGCGACATGGAGACAGGATCGAGAGGAAGGAGACGTTCGTCCCACTGTGATATAGCGCGATGAGTCGAATTCAGAAGACAGCGTCGATCGCACCTACAGGTCCAAGACCCCGTATGCGAACATTCCTGCCATATTTTTGAACATACAGGGCATGTATCTTGGGAGACCTAGATGGGCTATGAAGCGATGATGAGTACAAGGTAGCCCGGGAGTACAGTGCAAGCACATACTCGAGGACAAAGGACATGTGGTTGCCAAAGAGGGTCCGCACAGGTGGTCCGGCCAGTGACCGGAGCGGGTTACCTTGAACCCGACTCGTAGGTTTGGAAACATGATATACAGTAAGGCCAAGAAGAAGAGTTAACGTGGTACATATGAAAGTTGGACCGAGTATCGCCAGCAATGTCATTGAAAAAACGGCACAACTCGACGTTCAACGTTCAACAACAACTTGAGACAAGTGGCAGCCCAGCTGCGAGGCTGCGTCCTGAACGTTTCCTAGTGACAAGGCTGGAACAATTAAACATGTCCAGATATGGCAATATAGTCGTGGCAGCTGATCGTGCTCATCATCTATTCCAGTCTATCTATCTCATCGTACTAGAAGCCCGAAACAAAACTAGGAATCATCGGAAGTATGGAGGGTGGAGAAGGAAATTCATCCAAACTTATTGCACTAAAAGTTCCACCAAGCATCGCCAGATTCGGTTCTTCGTTCTTGCCGCCTTCAAGGGCCGCCACGCCTGGGCCAGCAGGTGCTCCCGAAGGTCCGCACCCGAGTTCCCCATGCGTCGACTCACGTGTTTGGCTGTCATCTAAGGTTTTCAAGCTGAGAGAGAGCAGCACGCCCTTGTTCATCTGCATGCTCCTCGTTTGGACACGTTTCAGTTCAAAGACCTCTTCCCTGAGACTCTCCCCATCATTCCGAAGGCTCTCCAGCGATGCTGTCGAAGATCTGCTTGACCCGCTCCCATCTGAGGTCATATCCGGAGCGGAACTTCCCAACGACTTGCAGTCTTCATCCCTCGCGACTTGGCAATCGCCATCACGAGTACCACGTCGCCCTTCGGTCATCGACGATTCCGATGCGTTGAAGTCATCCAGGAGCGTGTTTTGCAACAACTCGGCTTGTCTCGTCTGAATTGGTCAACACCATGGTCCAGCGATGGAACGTGACACTCACTGTGACTACACTGTCACCGTTCGCTTGGCTTTCACAATCCTCCTCACACTCCTCTGGTATGCGATCCAAGGCTATGCGTGGTGGTGGGACATAGAGCGTGACCGGGGAAAACTCGGACCAAGTCGTCTGTGGGCATTCCGCCACTGGTGACGAATGTTGAAGAAGACTGGGCTGTGCCTGTGAGTCCGAGCTTGGTTGACGATTGTACAGAATCCGCGACAAGCTGCGGATGGGCCAGATATTTCGATGACGCTGTCTGGTGAGAGCGGGCGGTGGGCGGGTGAGTCCCGTGGACGTTTTCTCCACCCGCGGGAACTTTCCAGGGTGTATTTTGGTACGCTGCTGTGGCGATCCGGCCGCCTCCTTGACGTGCTTGGATTTTCGACTTCCAACGCACCCTGAGCGTGGAGAGGAAACCCCTGCCCCTCTGGTCCTCGTTTTCCTTCGCAGCAGTTCCCCTCCGATGATCAGGCCGATGAGTCCGCCCAAGACGAGGACGATGACAACGACCGCCACCACAATATTTCCAGGTACATCTCCAGACTGAGTCGGCCCTTGGCGTTGAACCACCACAGCCGGAATCGCTGATGGTTCGGGGGGGAGCACGACGGATCCAGATGGCATAGGGGGAGTCGGAGGTGGCGATGGACTTTCGAGAACGGCTGTTGGCTGTAATGTACCGTTCGAATCGCGTGGCTTCAACTGTTCCCTGCGCAAAGCCGAGTGATGCGAGAAACCCAGCGCCTGACGACGGAGGTGATGGAACTGTTTGCTGGATGGGGAAGCATGGTGGAGGATGGGTGAAGGTGTAGGCGCCATTGTTGTCCTGTTCTAATTCGTGGGTGGTGGCGATTCTGTTGGGGATGCCATATATACGCTGGCGGCTGACAGTGACGGAGTCCACCGGTCAGCCAAGAGGGTCAGCATTGCGGCTGACAATGAGCCCCAGTTCAAGTTGGCGTATCGCACATAACCGCTAGAATTCGCTGGATAAGTGCCCGCTACGATTGTCGACATTCGGGCTAGTCTACGAAACATTACCTCCATGTGCTCAGTTGCTGCTTCCGAGCGACTTTAGAATATTCACAACGCTCCAGAGACGTGCAAAATATTTTCTAGGAGTGAATGGGTGTGAGGGAAGACTGAAACCGTGCCCCTTCCTTCGAAACAATTCGGAAAGGCTGATCCAATACTATGGCGTCTTCAATACGTGAGGATACCAACTCATCGCACCTATTTATTGGATTTTACCAGCGGGACTTAAAACGGTTCAGCAAGATCTTTAAACGACGTTTCGACAAGATAGTAATTCCTCAATATGTTAGATCAACATCCCCCTACGAGACAACAATCAGTCTTGTGACAATGGCTGAGAGAAGAACACATACGCAATAGCAGCAGTTTGGAGAGTCCTGAAAAGTGCGAATGTGAGGCAGAAACACGCTAAAAAGTGAACAAGCTTACGAAATAAATCCACAAATCAGAGCCGAACCAGCTAGGGTCGCAATGGTTCTTGCCTGAGATGGGGCGAGAGCGCTGAGCACACCAATTTGGATACCAAATGAACCCAGGTTTGCAAAACCGCACAGCGAATACGTAGCGATCGTATATGCGCGCGGAGTGAGAGGGTTAGAGCTAGCCTGGATGGCTTGAAGTTCTGGACAGACTCATCAAGAATATTACCCTCTGGATTGACCGATTACGAACCGAGATAGGCCGCAAACTCATTTTCAATCAATTTCGTGGCAAGTAGTTGAGAAACACGTAAGATCTCAGCAGACGGTACACCTGATTAAGAAGTTCATGAAAGTGTGACGAGACATTTCTAAACCGGTTACGAACCGAGGAAAAAAGTGATAGGGTATCCAATATACCCCAAAACAAGTTGGAGGGTAAGGTGGTGAATTCCGAACCCACGACCAACCCATGTCAACACGCCGTTGATAGTCGCGACAAGGGACAGAATGATAAGCACATTTGTCCTGTATGGAACCGTATCAGGAATTGGAGTACTTTCCGAAGGAAGAAACCCTACAATATTTGCCCGGCGACAGTCAGTCCGAACAAGCCACCCTTGGAGAATGCGTGAAGTGCGTTTACAGGTGCATCGTCGGCTTTCTCCTCCCCACGATCGATGACGACGCGCCCGCGAGTTACAGGTTCATCAACTTCCGGAATGCGTAGTTTGCTGATAGCTATGGAGGCAGGGATACTCATGACAGAAGATGTTACGAGATTTTGGGGAGGGACGCCAAGTGAAACGTAAGCACTGAGGACTGCACCGGAGATGGTCGAAAATCCTAAGTAAACGTCGTCAATGATGACGTCCATCGGCGAACCACTGACACCTACCAGATGTCATGACAAGGTGAATCTCAGACGGTGTCATGGTAGCAACATATGGCTTGACTAGACAAGCTGACTCTCCTTGGCCAACCCATGGTGAAGCAGAGGCAACGACAGCCTCGGCACCGGAGACATTCATCAATTTGAAGAAGAACCACGCGCTTGTTTGATTGGGTGACTAGGTCTGGTGGCGCAGAAAATCGTACTCACAACCCTTTGATGATCCATTGCATCACCCCAAGCTTCAGTACACGTCAATAATCGAGGGTTTTGATGGGCGATGAAGAGGACCCACATGATACAGCATTTGCACAGTTGCAATGAAGAATATGATGGCCGCAAGCTATGATTAATTAGAAATGCAGCAAAGCAGACGAAGGGCATTAACAGACAGTATTGACAAAGAACCAGTTTTTGGCGATGGTTTCCGCATCAAAGAAGAATTGAGCGCCAACATAGGCCTGCGTTAGGTAATCATACGCTAGATCCGCAATGTAACGGAACAGCGAGTAGCCAGCGCCCGACTTGAGCACAAAAAGAGCGATGGCCTGCTGAAGGAAAAGCCCGACAATTACAGTGGGCCTGGAAACCTTCAGATGATGATGATTAGACACCTGAAAATTGGAGCGCTCACCAGCATACAGCGGAGCGGTTGGTGGAGGAGAGGTAAAAGCCGCACTGGAAAATGAACAAACCCAATACGGATATTGCTCTATGGCCATAGTTATCGTCCTGCTCAACCAGTCAATATATGCCAAGCAAGATTCACTAGATAATCATTTCTGACCGCAGCGAGAGGGAAACCGAAAGCGGAGCCGAATACAATCCCGAGGAGGCACAGCCAACCGATGGTCAATCTCAAATAGCGAGGTAGACGGTACCAAGGCTCTTGAACAAAAGGGACCCATACAGCGGCCACTGGGCGTGTGACCACCGAGTTTGGGATAAACCGAAATGTGATAACGCTAATAGAAGGTGAATCTTGGTGACTTGAAACCTGATGTCACTTACGTTAAGAAGAACCAAGCGAAAATTGTCTGTACAAGCCTAAAAGACCTTTGAGCACACACGGAGTAAGTATCCTGGGCATGGTTTACTTGCCATCGACCGCGCGTAGCCTTCAATACCGTGGAAGAAATCCACCAAGCAAGAATTAAGGCAGCTAGGCCAACGAGAGAGGCGACCCGTAGTTTCCTATCCCAGTCTGTTTTGCGGGCTGTTTTTTCTGTATCGTCTGCATTGCTGCCGCGCTCGGCGTCTGCCTTCACGTTTTCGTTGAGACCTAATGAACTGGATCTTGATGTTTTCCTCTGAGTGGCCTGTTCGCTGTAGCCTACAGCTGGATGAACGTCACGGTCGGACATCGTTCTGCTCCGAGTCAGCGCAAGAGAGAAGAAGATGCGGGGCAAAGCCGAGATGGAACCACATGGGGCGGCACTATAGGGATGTTTGTATCTGGGCCCGGATGTCCAATTTGCCGACTAAGTCCGTAGTGGCCGCGTGGAACCACAAAAGCCACTGCGAGATACTCAGTGCCAAGTGAAATCAAACCACTCATAAGTAGTTTTCGGTATGATCATGCTGGCACGGCCCAATGGGCCAGAATTCGATCACTTGGACTGCGATGGCACTGCCAAACAGAGTCAATGATTTCACTTGTTCCCAAGCCTTATCGCACCTTGGTGCCACCGGCACGGAGGGGCCGCACACGCCACTGTTCCTATCGGATTTCTGTCGCGTGGTTGATACGATAGATAGACAGATGATCACAGTCAAAAATAGGAAAGCACAAGAAACCCCATCAATGTTTTTTAAAATCAATTTTTGTCCCATGGCGGTGTATGTACTCTATGAGGACAGTCTGTCAATGCATCACTACCGGATGATTGATATCGATGTGTTTCAATTTCAACAACGGACTGGATCGTACACGAATAGCTACGCAGTCAACACAAATCATCTCGTCAACTTGGGATCAAACGACTTGTCATTCCACTCTCATTCTCACACCTTTAGTGCTTTGATCGACTTGCCACTGGCAATTGCCAACCATTCGCCGGGAGCCGTCGAGTGACCGGTATTCATCGTCATACCAGGAATCTGTGGCGACCACGCAAGGTTTGTCACTTCACCACTCGCAGAGTACGCCATGATCGGATCTGTGACAATTCTCTTCTTCACGTCTGGCCGAGGTGAGTTCAGCCTTGAATTCGCCGTGCGAGGTGATGTTGCTGTCTGCGTGTAGCCTGCAAGGTCCCACAACAATACCTGACAATCATCGCCTATAACATGTGTTAGTTCGATTGTTTAAACACCCAACCGTAAGATGTATTCACTTGCGGTGGCAAGCAGGGGCCGATCTGTGGTGCTCCACCCCATCGAATTCACTTGGCTGCGGTGTCCTCTCAGCTCGATCACCGGCTGTCCAGGACTTCGCATATCCAAGATTTGCACGTCTGTCCCGTCCATATGGAAGGTTGACATGTAGTTCGAGTCTGCGGGATTGAATGCGATGCGGAGCAACGGCGAGGTAGGAAGGCGGGAAGATGTCGTCGGAGGGGGAGCACCCTTTGGTGTAGGTGTTTCATAAAGGATGGTCGAGTGCTCCAGACTCCGCAGATCGAAAGCGCGAAGACTCCCGTCGGCGCCAACGGAAACAAATATGTCTGTGGATCCCGGAAGCCAGGCAACATCATACACTTCCCGGTCGTGCGCGATAAGCTGGGTGATAGCCGTTGCAGTGTCGATGTTCCAAACCGTACACGTCGTATCAATAGAAGACGTGACCACGAGGCTGGGTGCCTTTTCGTTCCAAGAGAAACTCGTCAACGGCGCTCCCGTGTTCTGGCTTTGTACCTTTGATTGCTATACAGAAGGATCAGCACAAATCTTGAACTTGGAAAGTGTAACCTTACCCCAGATAAGGCGGTTTTTAGAGTCAAACGATGCCCACCGCCGCTAGCTTGTCTCCCTACGTATGTAGATGATGCGGGCGGTGCATCTCCAAAGTATTCCCAGACCCTCAATGCATCTCCGGTAGTGGCAAGCAGCTCGGCGGATGGCGCCTTTCCTGACCAAGGAAAACCTCCTGCGCTTGCAGGCTGCCACTGCAAGCTCGTAGCGGGGTATCCGTGATTTGCCTCAACGAGGGTTACAAAGTCAGGGTAGTCGGTATAGTCGTCTTCCACAAGAACCCGTTCGTCCTGAAGCCCTACGATTGCGATCCGATTGCGATAATCCTCTGTAAAAGAGGCGATGCCAAGGCGAAACGCCGAACGGGGACGAGACTGGTGACCCGGTGCTGTGGACTTGCACCAGTCGATGGCATGGACGGGCCCTCGCTGGTGTCAGACTGTAACCAACACACGAGCGCCGTAATTAAACTTACAAGGTGCTTCATATTGAAGCAACGTTGTCTGGGTCATGAGGGCGGTTTGAGACGGATAGTCGGCCACATGTGGCTGTGAAGTTTTACTTTCACATCTCTCACATTTGGGGTCACACTCAAAATAAATCAGACAGCATGGATTTGTTCAATTGCGGTGTTTTACATCGAAGCAACTATATACAGGACAGCATTTAGAAGTCGGGAGACCAGGTCTAGCAGAGCGATAGTTAAATAAAAGAAGCATCGATGGAACTGGCGTTCGGGAGGATTAGATGCGTGCGTCGAGTCGAGAAGTGTCGTGATGCTGGAGGGAGATCGGTGTGAGGGCTGGCGGGAGAAGCCAGATAATTGCATCGACGACTGTTGTGTAATTTTGGGGTGTAGGATGGCGGAATGTCCAAGAAAGCATGAGTTACAATCAGCAGAATAATGAAAGATAAGAAAAACGGTGGCAGAAGCCGAGCGAGTGGAGTTTCTCGCAACTTAATCGGAATCAACCATAGAAATCGCGCCGCACTGTTCGCAGAAACTCCACATTGTTCTTGAACCGTCCGAGCCAGCAGAGCACGCGACTCGAAGCTTGGGTATTTGTGAACAATGAGAGCTGGGATAATCGAAGGTGAGAATGAACAAGAATGGCGCCGTCAAACCATGACAGCAAGAACATCGCGTAATTTACTTACCCGTGGTGCGTCAGACTACTGGCGGGCTGCAGCAAACCAACGACCTTCGGAGACTCGAAAGGGTCGAGAGTGGGCTGCTGCGCGCTGTATCTAGGGTAGAGAGCTGAAGCCATGGTGAGGTTATCGTCATACATGGGCCCAGGAAGAAATGCAAACACTCACGGGAATTATAGTCGACCGCGTCAGACGAACCAAATAAGCTACTGGAGGTGCTGGCGGTGGACACGAGACGCGCATGGTGGTTCTCGAGGAAAAATTGCTCCGAGTCAGAAGAGGAAGAATCAGACATAGCGACGTCATAATCGGGCTCGTAGCCAGGGAATGGAACTAATTTCAGCTGTTTGGCAGTCTGACAGATAGTGAATATGGAGGGACACCGGAAGTCTGGGAGTAAGCGAACCTGGGGAAAGTCCTCAGAGGAGTCCAGGTCGAACTTGCGTTTCAAGGCCATGGTTGAGAACAGGAGGAGGGAAAGACGGAGGGAGTGACGCCGAGAGAAGAGTGGTAATGGTCTTGAGAAAAGGAGGCAATCCAAGTTACCGCTCTAAACTTATACAACTTCCTTGTTTGTTAATATTTATTCTCTTTCACGGAGTTTAGAGTAAGACGGAATTCGAAATTCTCTATGCCGACGCACCGGCGTCGCTGTGTGTGGTATCTTTCTGATTTTGCCGGAATCTTCCGATTGGCTGTCTGCGTGAACGATCGCACCGCCGAGGATGGAAATTACGATAACTAGCTAGTGCCTGTGACAAAGAATACCCTGTTTCTGTGACCGGGGGTAATTTGTCTGTCACGCCTTTCGGTGTCGTGGCACTCAACAGCCATGTCAGACATACCACTCCCAGCCTTCCTGGATCCCCTTCTTAACTTCCTGGAGGAACATGTCCCACCGGAGCTTTACTCGTTCACCACCTTATTCCTCTCACACTCACTGGCCCTCCTCACCGCATTTATGTCCCTTGTCTCCTCCCTTATCGCATCCAAACCTTGGGAGTGGGACGCACAGACCATCATACCACCCCTCATCAGTCTCTTGGCGGCGTATCTCGCACTCCTGAGCTTGTACAGAACAACGAGCTGGTTGTTCAGGACCTCGTTCTGGTTTATCAAATGGGGAACAATAATCGGTGTTTTAGTAGCTGGTGCAGGCTGGTATATGGGGAACCAGGATATCAATGGTGGGGGGAGAGATCTTTTGTCCAGCTTAGGTGCTGTTCTTGGTGCACTGAACGGGAACGGCGGTGGCGGCGGTGGTGCTGGTGCACGACTTCCAAAAACGACGCCTCACAGGAAACCATGGGAATCATTTGCGAATCAGTGGCAATATCGCGAAGACCCTCCAACGAACGCTCCAAATAGTGACGCCCAACGAACCATGTCTGAAATTGTGGCAGCGGCAAATCGTATCTTGATGGAAGGCGGGTGGTGGGACGTAGCCAAGAGCGTATTCACCCCAGCTGATCCGCGAAGTAGGGAGGAGCGTCGTGCCAAGGGGAAAAGTAGCCAGTCATCACGTTAATAACCCTTAAATGTTTGGCCTAATGACAATACAGTACATATGCTCATAATGCATACATAACGTCGGGGCCGACCAAACCCAATGCATTATTACGGATATGCAAGACGAGGAAGTGTGACAAAGTGTGACCCAAATGTCACACAGCTACGTTTGCAAGCCATCTCCTG
>JBBPOK010000718.1:0-14208 GCA_038091415.1 Leccinum variicolor | reverse complement strand
CTCCTATATGAAACAGGCCCTTCTAATCTTCAGACCAAACAGGCCAGCGAAGGGCCCTCCATTCCAAATGGAACATTTGCGCCCCAGGCCAGCCAATCCGATTGGAACAAAGTGACTACATGGGGTCGACCAACCTCGATCCAGATGTAACCAGCCGGACATTCAGTTCGTGGGCCCTGAAGAACTGCTTCGCCACTTTGAGCGCGGCGGGGTCGATGCTCCCAGGGTCCCTTTCCCTTATAGAGCTTTTCAAGCCACACGTCGTAATGCGAACTCTACAGACTTGGAGTCCAACTCGGACGAAGTCTCAGCCTTGGATTCTGATTCCCACTTGAATGATACCGAAGATGTTCTTACTACCGACTATTTTGAAGGAGCAGCCAAGGTCGTGGATAAAAACGGCCGAACATTCATGAAGGCTTTCGACGAGGACCAATTCGCACATATCCGGGAAGTCGAAAATATTTACTACCCATTTTCGGATCGGGCGGAATGGGACTTGGCGAAATTCCTGCTTAATTCCTGTCTCAGTATGGCCGATATTGATCAATTTCTATCTTTGACGTTGGTAAGTAAATTATCTGTTCAATTATCTGTTCAATCGCCCTGTAGCTGAACGACACCATGAGGTCAAGGGACTCGGTCTTTCGTTCAAGACTGCCGCGAGGCTCCGCAGCCTCGCAGAAATTTTACCCAAGACGCCGGCATGGAAATGTCGTGTCATCGACACCGCCCCACATCAGACAAAGAATATTGTCAGACTTTTTTTTCGAGATACCGTAGAGTCCCTTGAGATGCTGCTGAGCAATCCGTTATTTTCAAATTCCTTCGACTTTAGTCCTTACCGCGTGTTCACCACCGCGCAGCGCTTAGTCCGGGTATATAGTGAATGGATGTCTGGTGACTATGCGTGGCAGTTGCAGGTACGTCCTCACTTCGAGAATATCGGTTCTGATCTTTATATTATTCGTAGGACCAACTCCCTGCGGGCGCATCCCTACTGGGGGTAATTCTCTCGTCAGACAAGACGAATATTACCAATCAATCTGGCGGGAAAGTTGCACACCCGCTTCTTATGTCTCTGGCAAACATCCATTCGGCACTTCGTAGCAAGGCCTCTTCACACGCGTTCCTCCCCGTCGCATTCCTCCCCATCGCCAAATTCATCCATCGTGACAAGCGAATGAAGGGAGTGCTCTCGGATCGACTATATCATCAATGTTTGGACATTGTCGTCGAGCCACTCAAGACAGCAGCCCGGATTGGAGTGATGATGTCCGATCCGCTTGGCAACAACCGATACTGCTTCACGGCGTTGGCTGGTTGCATAGTTGATACCCCGGAAGCCTGTTTAATAGCCGGTGTTCGAGGAAAGACTTCACCGGTGACCCTCGCGGACTACACCCAATTTGGCGATGATGTTCGCCACCCCGAGCGAACGAAAGGAATCACACTAGCTCAGATAGAATCTATTGGCACTGACCCTGACGAGTTGGTTGCTTTCTTCAATGCTTGCGCCGAGTACCGTCTCAATGGGGTCGACTTGCCATTTTGGCGGAACTGGCTACTTTCGGAGCCACCCCGATTCCTTCCTCCGGAAGTTCTACACCTCTTCCATCGTTCTTGGTATGATCATGACGCGGTTTGGTGCATTCACGTTGTCGGCGCTGATGAGATTGACTTTCGCTTTTCGGTTCTTCAGCCCATTACAGGGCATCGTCATTTTAATGCTGGCATAACCACATTGAAACAAGTAACTGGGAAAATTCAACGTGATCTACAGCGATACATGGTCGCTGTGATTGCGGGCGCAGCACCGGTGGGCGTGGTTCGAGCGGTCCGTGCACTACTCGACTTCCGCTATCTCGCACAAGCGCCAGTTATCGATGACAATGTTTGCCGGGACATTGCCGCCGCTCTCGCAGAGTTCCATTCACACAAACAGAGCATAACTGATGCCGGTGCTCGCCGTGGTGGGAAGGGGAACATTCTAGAACATTGGCAAATACCGAAGCTCGAAATGATGCAAAATGTTGCACCAAGCATTCCCCTCGTTGGCGCTTCAATTCACTGGAGTGCGGAAGTAACGGAACGCGCACATATTGACCTCGTCAAGATTCCCGCAGCCGCCACAAATAACAATGATTATGAATCCCAAATATGTCGTTTTCTCGATCGTGTAGAGAAGTGCCGTGCATTCTCTCTCGCACTACACTTGCGAGAAGACCAGTTGCGACTACTTGCACCCGAAGACTGTGATTATTCCGAAGATGACTTGCAGATATCACCCGCTTCTCGTCAGGGCAAACATCCGAATCCCACCACAGACTATTTCAAGATGTCTAGCCATCCCCAGGACTGTCACGTTTTCCCTCGACGGACCTTCACCAACGGGCCTGTCGCTTTTCACCTCAACTATGACCCAGCGGTTGGGAGCATCAAGATCGACGATGTCGCCGAGCGTCATCAACTTCCGGACCTGCGAGCGGCGCTCGTGCATTACATACACCGCGAGCACAACGGCCACCCCCTCCAAGTTGGTGGACAGAGGCAGTATCGCAACGATGAGCGCTTACCGTTCGAGAAAATGCAAGTCTGGCACAAGGTTCGTTTGCAGCAAATGTCGTATCACAATAGGACTATGCCACTCCAACCACGAACATTAAACGCGCATCCACCAAAGGCGGACTGGCCCCAAGGCCGCTACGATGCCGCGTTTGTCAACGTCAACGAGCAATACAAGTGGCCTTGGAGTGGACTCGATGGTCAGTCCCGTCCCATTTCTTGTAACCTTTCTCATCTGAACCTTGCTTCTGCTATCAGGTCACACGGTGTGTGAGATCCATCTCATTTTCCGACCCATACCCTCGCGAGGTCAGCTTGCCTCATGGTGGAGTAACAAATTCCTCGTGTATGCCACGCGGTTCGACATACAAGGAAATGATTCAGTTACTGGCATGCGGAGCCTGAAGCGCGCGACCCGATCCAACGGTATCGCCACGGGGGATATTTTCCCGCTTGACCAACTTCGAGCACTCGCCCCCATTGTCCCAAAGTTCGGCTTGGCGGCTGACGTGCGACTTACGTCTTCAACGTCATCACCATACTCTACGCACTTTCATCTCAATCACTTCTTCGAAAAAGATTTATACTATGCAATCCGTTGATTGGTGCACGTGATGAGTTATTGTGATGCATATTTAGAAACTGTCAACTGCGGCAGCTTCCCACCCTCCCTTTGTACTTAGCTGAGGTTATTATCACAAGTTATTATGTCACTTTGATGTCCCCTGCATATGTCCGTCAGCCAGGTAGTCCAGGCCTGACTGAGCTCAACACCATTCATAACACCATTCATACCTCCTTGAATGGTGGCACTACCCAACTTCATCTAAGAGCTGGTTCTCAGACCCCTCGGGCTGCTATGCTGGCAGTTAGACTTTATGAGTCACCTCCGGCGACCCGGTCCCCGAGCTGGATCGTATCCGCGAAAGGCCATTCGAACAGCACCCTGCCTAGATGGGCAGGCAATTCGAACGTTTTCAACTCCAGAGTACCAGAATATGACAATGTCGAACGAATTTGCCACCGGTCCTCAGATTGGCGTGGCAATCTGGCTCTCACCGTCCCAGGTACCAATGGTGGTCAAAGTTATCCACAGCTTGACATAGGCATGGTCTTTCAACATGTACACACTATCATATACTAACTCATGATATCTGTATATTTTACAGCGAAGTGTAAAAAAATCGTGGACAGGATACGAAACCTGCATCGTGTTCCAAGAGCGACCGAGGTATCTTTGATCCAATCCGAGTTTGTTGGAGGTCTTGATTCCAATCAAAGATGTTTTGGTGCATCGACAGCTGTGAATATGCATATATCATGCAGGTATTAGATGGGCCGGGGGAGGACACTCCCTACGGGGCGAGGTTAGTCTTTATTTGTCCTCTTCACTCACCGCCGTTCCCACTGACATCTATTTTCGTCAAGGCTCACGTATTTTCCAACGGGCAACGAGTTACTTGCAACGATGCCCGATGACGTACATGAACTAGCCTTCAGCGAATTCCAAGCAGAGCTTCGAAACATTATCTATAGCATCCCCCTACCAACCTTCGACGATGAGGAGGAGATGGTGATGATCCGAATGTGTACCAACGTACGAGTCAAGGGGAAGACGATTGTGGCCTACCCGGATGCCCAGATTCGGATATGCTCTAGGTCCAACGAACCCCGTCTATCTCGTCCCCTGCCCTACTTTTTCATCGAATGCGCTTTCTCGCAAACAGCGAGCAGCGTAAACCGCAAGCTCATGGAGTACATCAAGAGCTTCCCGAAGACTGTGGCCGTGATGAAGATCAACGTGAAAGAGTCTCAGTACCGCGTCCCTGATTTTGACTCGGACCTCGCGAAACAGCTGGCCAACAAGGCCATCGTACCATGGAAGAAGTGGATGCCCAGGAGAGACAACACGAACGCTCTCGGGCCTGTTATCACCCATGGGATCACTTGGATCGATATCTTGACGATTGAGGTCCACATATGGGTTCGAAAAGGACACGTTCCCATCGATATCACATCCGCTAGAACCACCGATACGCAAGAGTATGCGATCGGAGTAAGTCCGGATTTCCCCGAGTTCCAGCGTGTGCTAATTTGCAAATAGACCCTATACCCTACCCAGGATATGACGGATGTAGATGACAAACTTGCTGCGGCTCTCACACGCATCAGGGACATCGGCGTACGTTACGCCGAGAAGACTCGCGAGTCACAGAATGTATCCGACCTGCCAGTGGTCGAAAGTGACTCACTCTTGGAGGAAGACAACTCCGATTTAGACTTGTTCGATGAAAACGATTCAGACACAGAGGCCCTTGGGGAGGACTGCGTGGACTGGGCTTCTGATTCGGAATCGGACAGTCTCCGTCCTGACAACGATCGTCAGGGTACGTTTCAGTCTAGACGTTTCAGTCACGTTACTGATTTTATCTCCAGAGTTACCCGGGCTAGCGGAGGCCCGGGCGTGGTCACCTCCAACCCCGCTAATCAATTGGCGGAGGATCGTGAAGGGAGACATGCCCGCTGCCACTTGGAACACAGCGTATAGGCGCTATTCTGATTGGCATGGGGACTTGCGCAAACGCGCATTACCAGGACCGTCCAATACAACCTTAAGGCGTCGGCGTGGTTGAGTTCGTTTCTACCACTGCCTCTATCCCGTTTCCGTCACCTTTTTTTCCACTTGCCATCATAGCTTCCTTGTACGATGCAACACCATGTTTTTGACGTGGTCCTGGTATGTTGTATGTGGTTATTCGTATACGTCGTTGATGGAAGTTGATCTTGACGGACCTTCTATGTTGTACACATACTGTGCTAGTAGCTGATACTCTTTTTCAAACGCGCTCGGAATATTTGTCGAGGCTCATACCACTATCACTAGTACTATGTATTACTGCCCCGTTTTGTATTGTTACACGCAATTGTACTAGTAGTCCGATTCTGGCTTCGAAAACACATCGATCATATCAACAGTTTGCTCGCCGGCCGCAACCGACTTATACCACGTTCTCGCAAAGTATTAGTAACGGCGCGGTCAAGTTCAAGTTGAACTTATCGGTCGTCAGCCTTCTGTTAGGCTACTACTCTCAGGCTCGATTGCAGGTCTTGATGTATATGGTCTGACGAGTGCCTGTTGACCACGGATCCGGCCGCATCCGGCCTATGCCACCTTCTCGCAAACTATGACAGCGCGGTCAAGTTGAACTTATCGGACGTCAGTCTTGTCACCTCTTAGGCTACTACTCTCTCAGGCTCCATGATTGCAGGTCTTGATGTATACGTTCTGATGACTGCCTTTTGCCCACGAAGGTCGAAACCGACTTATGCCACCTTCTCGTAAAGTGTGACGGCGCGGTGAAGTTGAACTTATCACTCTCGGTCTCGGGCAATATGGGCTGGATTTTGATGTATATCCGACTCCATGGACTTACTGTGGTCAGTCGCGTCACCTCTACTCTTAAGCTCCCTTCCAGGTCTTTATGTATACGTTCTGACGAATGCCTTTTGCCCACGAAGGCCGAAACGGACTTATGCTTCCCTCTCGCAAACTATGACGGCGCGGTCAAGTTGAACATATTACTCTCGGGATCGGGCACGCTAGGTATTTTTTTCTTTGAATCAAGCCGCGACACGAGAACATAAGCTTTGAAAAGCTGGCATTGTAATCTATTCCGCATCAGCACAGTACAATTAATATTAGCATCGCACAAATTTTGGTAGCTGTATGGCACGTGTTCACCGAATTGAACTTTTGTCGTTGTCTTCGTTTATCTGTACTCCCTGCAGTCAGGAACTTGGCGCTGTAAAGTGTGCCGCTGCGATGTTATATGCAATTGTACTAATCCGATTCTGGCTTCGAAAACACCAGTTGAATCGATCATCGATCATCAACCGTTGCTCGATATGATAGCGATATTTATCTTAGTCACGCGGTCACGGCATAGCACCGCGTGACGACTGCCTTCTGCCCACGTGGCACGAAGGGCCGAAAGCGACTTATGCCACCTTCTCGCAAAGTATGACGGCGCGGTGAAGTTGAATTTATCACTCTCAATCTCAAACAATATGGCTGGATTTTGATGTATATCCGACTCGGTGGACCTACTGTGGTCAGTCCCGTCACCTCTACTCTCTTAAGCTCCCTTCCAGGTCTTTATGTATACGTTCTGACGATTGTCTTTTGCCCACGAAGGCCGAAACGGATTTATGCCTCCCTCTCGCAAACTATGACGGCGCGGTCAAGTTGAACATATCACTCTCGGGATCGGGCAACATGGTTGGATTTTGATTTATATATCCGACTCGGTGGACCTACTATGGTCAGTCCCGTCACCTCTACTTTCTCAGGCTCCCTTGCAGGTCTTTATATATACGTTCTGACGAATGCCTTTTTGCCCACGAAGGCCGAAACGGACTTATGCCACCTTCTCGCAAACCATAACGGCGCGGTCAACTTGAACTTATCGGTCGTCAGTCTTGTCACCTCTCAGGTTACTACTCTCTCAGCCTTCAGGCTCGATTGCAGGTCTTGATGTATACGGTCTGACGACTGCCTGTTGACCACAAAGGCCGCAACCGGTCTATGCCGCCTTCTCGCAAACTATGACAGCGCGGTCAAGTTGAACTTATCGGTCTCGGTCTCGGGCAATATGGCTGGATTTTGATTTATATATCCGACTCGGTTTCGGTGGACCTACTATGGTCAGTCCCGTCACCTCTACTGTCTCAAGCTCCCTTGCAGGTCTTTATATATACGTTCTGACGATTGCCTTCTGCCCACGAAGGCCGAAACGGACTTATGCCACCTTCTCGCAAACTATGACGGCGCGGTCAACTTGAACCAATCAGTCTCGGTCTCGGGCAACATGGCTGGATTTTGATTTATATATCCGACTCGGTGGACCTACTATGGTCAGTCCCGTCACGTCTACTCTCTCAGGCTCCCTTGGAGTTCTTGATGTATACGTTCTGACGACTGCCTTCTGCCCACGAAGGCCGCAACGGACTTATGCCACCTTCTCGTACACTATGACGGGGCGGTCAAGTTGAATTTATTGGTCTCGGGAATCGGGATCGGGCAAGATGGCTGGATTTTGATTTATATATCCGAGTCGGTGGACGTACTATGGTCAGTCTTGTCGCCTTTTAGGCTACTACTCTCTCAGGCTGCATTGCAAGTCTTGGTGTATACGTTCTGACGACTGCCTTTTGCCCACGAAGGCCCCAACCGACTTATGCCCCCTTCTCACAAACCGTGACGGCGCGCTCAACTTGAACATCAGTCTCGGCATCGCTGAATCTTGGACGATGTACTATGACGAGTCCCGTCACCTCTAGGCTCTCAGGCTCCCTTGCAGGTCTTGATGTATACATTCTGCCTTTTGCCTTTTGCCCACGAAGACTGAAACCGACTTATGCTACCTTCATGGCGCGCTCAGTTTGAACTTACCAATGTCGGGATCGAGCCATATGGCTGGATTTTGATTTATATATCCTACTCGGTGGTCGTACTACGTTGAATCCCGTCACCTCTTAGGCTACTCTCTCGGCGACTTCTGTCACCTTCTCGCAAACTATGACGGCGCTCCCAATTTGAACATCGGTCTCGGGATAGCGCAATGTGGCTGGATGTTGATTCATAAATCCGACTCGGTGGACGTACTATGGTGAGTCCCGTCACCTCGCAGTAGGCTAGTACTCTGTCAAGCGACTGATGCTCCCTTCTCCCACACCGTCATCGGCGCGCTCAATTTGAACAGCTGTCTTGGGATCGCGCAATATGGCTAGATATTGAATTGTACATCCGACTCGGTGGTCGTACTATGGTGACTCCCGTCACGTCTTAGCCTACTAGTCTCTCGGGCTCCCTTGCAGGTCTTGATGTATATGTTCTGATGACTGCCTTTTGATCACGAACACCGATACCGACTTATGCTACCTTCTCGGATCATGGAGGATGTACTAAGGTCAGTCCCGCCACCTCTACTCTCAGGCCCCCTTGCAAGTCTTGATGTAGACGTTCTGACGACTGCCTTTGCCCACGAACGCCCAAATCGACTTATGCTCCCTTCTCGCAAGCCATGGCGGGCACGCTCAATTTGAACTTCCGTCTCGGGATCGCGCAATATGGCTGGATTTTGATTTATACATCCGACTCGGTGGTCGTACTATGTGGTGGGAGTCACGTACTTTGCTAGTAGCTGATACTCTTTTTGAAACGCGCTCGGAATATTTGTCGAGGCTCATAGCACTATCACTAGTACTCTGTATTACTGTCCTTTTGTCTTGTTATACGCAATTGTACTAATTCGATTAATCGGATCATCATATCGATCGTCATCGATCATCGCGATATCTATCTAGTCACACGGTCACAGCACAGCACTGCGTGACGAGTGCCTTTTGCCCACGAAGGCCGAAATCGACTTATGCCCTCTCGCAAAGTATGACGGCGCGGTCCGTATCAGTCTCGAGATTGCGCAATATGGCTGGATGTTGATTTATACATCGGACTCGGTGGACGTAGTATGGTCAGTCCTGTCACCTCTACTCTCGAAGCCTCCCTCGATATACGTTCTGACGACTGCCTTTTGCCCTCAAAGGCCGGAACCGCCCTATGCCACGTTTCCGCATACTATGACGGCGTGGTCAAGTTGAACTTATCGGTCTCGGGATCGGGCAATATGGCTGGATATTGAATTGCACATCCGACTCGGTGGACGTACTACGGTCAGTCCCGTTACCTCTACTCTCTCAGGCACTCTTGCAGGTCTCGATATACGTTCTGACGACTGCCTTTTCCCCACGAAGGCCGCAACGGACCTATGCTACCTTGTCGCAAACCGTGACGGCGCTCTCAATTTGAACATCAGTCTCGGTCGAGATCAGGCAATATGGCTGGATTTTGATTTATATATCCGACTCGGTGGACGTACTATGGTCAGTCCTGTCACCTCTACTCTCTCAGGCTCCCTTGGAATTCTTTATGTATACGTTCTGACGAATGGCTTTGCCCACGAAGGCCGAAACCGACTTATGCCACGTTCTCGCAAAGTATGACGGCGCGGTCAAGTTGAACTTATCGGTCTCGGTCTCGGGAAATATGGCTGGATTGTGATTTATATATCCGACTTGATGGACGTACTATGGTCAGTCCCGTCACCTCTACTCTCACAGGCTCCCTTGGAGTTCTTTATGTATACGTTCTGACGAATGGCTTTGCCCACGAAGGCCGCAACGGACTTATGCCACGTTCTCGCAAAGTATGACGGCGCGGTCAAGTTGAACTTATCGGTCTCGGTCTCGGGCAATATGGCTGGATTCAAGTTGCAGGTCTTGATATGTTCTGACGACTGCCTTCTTCTGCCCACGAAGGTCGCAACGGACTTATGCCACGTTCTCGTAAACTATGACGGCGCGGTCAAGTTGAACTTTTCGGTCTCGGTTTCGGGCAACATGACTGGATTTTCATTTATATATCCGACTCGGTGGGCGTACAATGGTCAGTCCCGTCACATCTACTCTCTGGCTCCCTTGGAGTTCTTTATGTATACGTTCTGACGACTGCCTTCTGCCCACGAAGGCCGCAACGGACTTATGCCACGTTCTCGTAAACTATGACGGCTCGGTCAAGTTGAATTTATTGGTCTCGGGAATCGGGATCGGGCAGGATGGCTGGATTTGATATATATATCCGACTCGGTGGACGTCATATGGTCAGTCTTGTCGCCTCTTAGGCTACTACACTCTCAGGCTCCCTTGCAGGTCTTGATGTATACGTTCTGACGACTGCCTTTTGCCCACGAAAGCCGAAACGGACTTATGCTCCCTTCGCGCAACCGTGACGACGCGCTCAACTTCAACATCAGTTTCGGGATCGCGCAATCTTGGAGGATGTACTATGGTGAGTCCCGTCATTTCTACTCTTAGGCTCCCTTGCAGGCATACTTTATGACCACTGCTTTTTCCCCAAGATGTCCGACACGGACTGACGCCACCTTCCCGCCAACCATGACGGCGCGGTCACCTTGAACTGCAAAACGTCGGGATCGGGCAATTTGGGTTGATCTCGATTTATCCACCGAAAGCCGAAACGGACTCATGCGCTGCCTTGCAGATCTTGATCCATACGTTCTGGTTAAAGGATACAATCTTTGCCAGGACTCTCCGTCCGTTGGTACGTAAGCATTTGTAAGTATTTGGTTCCGCTCTTTGTATTACTTAAGTAATGAACAATTTCAAATTTACTTGGTTCTCGACCTCCATTCCTCTAGTACCGGCCGATCATGGTCAAGAAGCGCAAGGCGGCACCAGATGTTGACCACGTCGGTGAATCCCAACGACGAAGTACGCGGCCACGTGCTGGCCAAGGAGGCGCGGTGGATCAACTACAGAGGGCAGGCAATGCAGTCAGTCAGACTACACAGAAGCGTCCCCGCCATGTTATCCCTCCCGACGAGCCCACTAACAGGATGGCACCCTTGCCGTCGAAGAAGCATGCTGTGACTACACGCGGCTCCAAGGAACGACGGTCCAAAGCAGCCGTAAGTTTTTTTCTTCACCTCGACCGTTAATTCACCACGTTGCAGACACCAGTCGTTGATCGTCCCGTATTTCAGGTTCGTCAAGGTTCCTCACGGTTCGGATTCAAGCATGCCAAGGCTCCCGACTCGAAGGCTGCAGACAACTCTCAGCCATCTTCGTCTATAGGGTAAGTCGTGGTCAGCTTCGGTAGGTGCCCTTGAACTGATCAATATTATTCCGAATGCATAGCAACAAGGCTCCCAAGAGAGGGTACCGTTGGATGGACCAGTTACCCCCTGAAGGGCACGAGCCTGAACCTGTGGTCAACTTCTCGGGAGACGAAGACTGTTCGTGTGATGTTCTCATCTCGAATATACTGAACTCAGTATATCCAACAGATTTTCTCAACGGGCAGGCTATGGAAGTCGAGACGGAAGTACAAGCAGCCAACAATGACGACGATGGTTACAATACCGGCGACAAGGAGCACGAAGATTCCAACAACTCGGACAATGACAACTCTGATGAAGACCGCCCTTTCGGTCAAGATCTGCCCCAGAAACGTCAAGATGCCGAAGAAGACAGTTCCAAGGAAGACATGGTTGATGACGATGAGGATCAAGGCGAGGACGGCCGTTCTGAAAGACAGCAAGCCTCCGACCATGGTAAATCTAATCGCGGGACGGAGACGGAGGACAATGAAAAAGGTGCTTTGAATCTTTGCAGCTATCGTTGTTGCTGATTATCCTTTCGATGCCGAATCAAATGACACAGGTTCCGAGGAGTCTGACGAGTCAACCTCACGGCGCATGCACCAATGGAAGCGAGGGAAGCGCACGTCTCAGCAAGACAAAAATGCGAACTCTCGCTCGCGCTCGCGCCGTCGCCAGGCCGACCCCGAGCAAGGTGCTTTGAATTTTTGTAGCTATCGTTGTTGCTGATTTTCCTTCAGATCCCGAATCAAATGACACAGGTTCCGAGGAGTCTGACAAGTCAACCTCACGGCGCAAGCACCAATGGAAGCGAGGGAAGCGCACGTCTCAGCAAGACAAAAATGCGAACTCTCGCTCGCGCTCGCGCCGTCGCCAGGCCGACCCCGAGCAAGGTGCTTTGAATCTTTGTAGCTATCGTTGTTGCTGATTTTCCTTCAGATCCCGAATCAAATGACACAGGTTCCGACGAGTCCGACGAGTCAAACTCATGGCGCATGCACCTATGGAAGCGAGCGAAGCGCACGTCTCAGCAAGATATGAATTCGAACTCTCGCTCGCGCCGTCGCCAGGCACCAGAAGACGCAACGAGAACGCACCAACGTGATCGTCGTAATCGGCACGATGAACGGCGCCCTCCCGCCCACCACTCTTCATCCGAGTTAGAGCAGGAAGACAACGAGGTTGATGTACTCCACCGGCATCACGAGCGCAACGGTGTACCTCGTCCCCCATCCCAACAAGCCTTGAGAGCTTCGCACAACTACCGTGGTTCAAACAAAGTCCGACGTGATTCGAAGTCGGTTAGCAAGGTGCAGTCGAATACTCGGGAGAGACAGGCCGAGAAGCGGAGCTTCTGGCCGGCGATGTGGAAGCTTTTCATTGACGAAGCAAAATTGGAGTGGCGTATATACTTAACTGTCGCTGATGCTTTTCCAAATCCCACCAGTGCCAAGAACGGTGTCATTGATAATATCCTTCAACAGATCTTCCGCCAATTCAAGCGAGCAGGTCATGAACTCCAGGCTGATTACTTCCCCCTTTACGAACGTGAGCTCAAAACCTTGGTATGTCGCATCACACAGCTTTCCTCCCCTCCTCCCGCTAACCAACTTTATCCAGATCTTCAATGATGCTTCCACATTTCGCTCCGAACTCAAGAAACATTGTCTAAATCTGGTCCCTTCACTTTACGGTTTTAACCCGCCACGTAATCACGAAGACAAGGCGGCGTGGATCAAGGCTCGGGCGAACGGATTGATACAGGGTGCGAAGTTCCTTCGCGGGCCACCAAACTCAAAGGTATTGTTGTTCTTGTCTATTTGTATCATTATCAATGGGTTGCAGGGTGTCGAGCGGAATTTAGCACACCCAGCACTTTACCGTTTATGTGTTGAGGTGTGTTACGGTAAAAGTCAGAAGCTGTTGGGGAAGACGAGTGAGTTCAAGAGTGCTCTCCCAGCAGGTACTCTTGCGCTAGTTGCCACCGGAGTTTGTTCCTTTGTCTTTGTTCCTTTGGCCTGTGATGCTAAGTTTATTACAGATCAAAGCTGTTCTTCGCTGTCTCTCAATCAATGGCAACTTACGGGATCTTAGTAGGCTGTGTGGGAGTTTGGAGTCACAGGAGTATGAACGGTTCCATGACATGGTTGCCCATGTCCTTGATGACAAGAGGGGGGGTCCTATTCTTGTGGATCAGTTGGAGAAGTGGGCGGAGAAAGCTAGGTAAGCTCTTCTTCCTCTTTACATTTATACTTGTGTTAACTGCTTCTAGGTCTGGACTCGAGCAGTCTTCCATCCGGAAGGGGGGAAATGATAATGAATATTCTGTTGCTGCAATGTGATGGTTTCTATAGTGGTTTCACCTAGCCCATAGTCTAGCATCTAGCTTGCGTGCAATAATAACTGTGTTTTCTGAGACTTGGTTAGAATGAATGATCTATATGTACTAGTATCAAACCAGGCATGATATGTATTATATATAAAGTCTGTACAGAGCTGTACAGAGCTGTACAAACCAGTACAGACCAAATAGCATCAGCTTTACTCAGTAATTATCCATATAGATGTGATTCTGATCCATTCCTAATGAGCTACACAATCCATGATTTAATCTCATATATCATTGATGCTGTACAGGATATGCCATTGATATATAGATCTGTACATAGTTTATACAGATCCATATAGACCAATACAGACCAATACAGATAGGAACCTGGCTGTGAGTCTCTGAGTCTATATGGTACTGTACAGCTGTGTATGGATCTGTACATATAGGGGGTGATTTGCTGATGTAGCGGGAGGCTGCATGATAGCGGGGAGAGTGGGAATAGGGCCAACATTGGGAGGTGGCTCCATAGATTGTCTGCAGTGAAACTCGTCAGCAAGAACTTGAACAATCAGC
>JBBPOK010000717.1:0-14244 GCA_038091415.1 Leccinum variicolor | reverse complement strand
CGAGTGTAAGATTCTTGCAGGCTATCTGTTGCACCAGTGGTGGCTTCGTCTTGCATTAAGCATCGTGATGCACTGACAGGGCTGAAAGAACACAAAAATTTGCGGTCCCACGGAGCCATTCCGACACACTGGCAGTCCCAGGCTCCATCATAATGCATATACTAAGAGTAATGCCTATGCATTATGCAATATGCAAAAATATCGTCATTTTGGGTGGCCCCGACTCGGGACCACCGGAAAATCAATGCATTATGACGGATATGCATTATAACCATATGCATTATGAGCATATGTACTGTAATGCACGAACACCCTCGAGTCGCTGTTCCTACAGCCGTCGTGCACCTGCCAGTGTGGACCATCCGATATCCCCAGGATGGCCATCTCGAAACAGTGGCAATGCATCCATCAAATCGCCTTTGCCTCCAGGTCCAGCATTCCGACGCAACGGTTGCATATATGCGGGGTTACAAGGGCGTTCATACATGCCACAAGGCACGACAAAGTCTTCCCTGCAGGACCTGGAGGCCTAATGTATCGATGTTGTCATTCTGTCTATGAACGCAGCAGGATGCCTGTATCAGTTATGGGTGCAGGTTGGACTGCCGTTGAAACCCACAGTATACCCATCAAGTACCCACCCATCTGAGTCATCACTCCAAGTCGGACCGTCACGGTGCCAGTGCATTGTTGTTGTCATCCTGTTATAACTTGTGGCACGTGATTGGTGCATCATGTGTCATTATCATCCTCTCGTGGCACACCATCACGGCATTTGTTGTGTTATTGTCATTGTCACTTTGTGGCACGGTGTCATGGCAGTGCACATTTTCGGCAAACACTGGTAAGACAGGGGTTGCACTTTCTCACGAATTTCACACCCGAGAGAAACCTTGTCAAGCAAGGTGACCACTTTTCCCATGAACTTTACCACCGTGAGAACACTGGGACTCCATTACAATCTGAATCGTCCATGGTTCCATGTAATTCTGATCTGCGCGCAAGCTCGCCGTGCTGGTATGTAAGTACGAACAACATATTCCCTCAAAATGCAAGTTGCCCGTTTTTGGTACGGTAACGGTGTCGTTCTCCCATGGTGACAATATGACTCCGACTAGTAGCGACTACATTGATCTTGGCACACGATCGTGACCATCCGCCACCTTTCACACAGTCGCTGGATGCAAACAATGCAACCGGCTCACCCAGATCTTCTTCCTCCGAGTCGAGATTATCTCTTGACGCTTGGTACTCTTTTCTGCAATCAGTCGAACGAGTCTCAATATTCTAGTTAGCTGGCGAAACGTCATAAACTATACTCCCCCGATTTATTGATCAAGAATCCCCCAATCCCCTCCAAATTTGATATCCATTTTCTGAGGAAGCTGGACTCAGGCGAGCTGAGCGAATCCGACCTGCAAATTTCCGACATCGAACTTTGTGTAGACGTTCAAGAGGAATACATCGCCGATAACCCAGAGCGCTATTCCAACATTGAAGGGGGGGAAGGCAATGAGCACAACACATACATGACAAGTTTACGAGAGTGCGAAGAATAGTAAAAAAACATATATTGAGCGAGGTACTCACAGGAAGGTGTGCTTCCCCCAATAATACCGCTAACGCATTGTGTGGAATTAGAAGACGTCTTCCCAAGATTGAGAGAGTCTACGGAGATTGGAAACGATGTGCCCCCGAAGGTAAAGCTAACCGACGGAAAGGCATCACAGGGGACTACGAGATGTTAACAAAGGAGCGGGGACGAAGGAATTGCACACACACATGTGTAATACCCTTGTCCGACAGTGGACGACGCATCAGTACCACCAAGCACTTCATACAATTGTGCGACTTCGGAAAGTTGGCCAATCACGAGGCTGGTGCCGGTGTCGATGAAGGAACTGATGTTGCTCAGGATCGTCTGACCCTTAGCACCCACGACGCTGTCCATGTTGACCTCCCAATAAGCCTAAGCGACCATGTCAATTTTAGTGGTTGATGTGACCTGGAAGCTTACTAACTTCTTTGGTCACGGGGGTGTAGGTGAAGTTACCCGTGTACAGATTTGAGTTCGCACCGCCAAGATACAACTCGGAGCCAGAACTCGCGAGTTTGAAGCAGAAGGCAGCTTCTTCAGTCATTCCTTGGGATACAAGAGTTTGAAATACTGGCGACGCATGAAAAGCAGATATAGATTGGAAGGCCATTCCTAACAAACCATCTGCAGGAAATTGATATATTGAAAAATCAGTAGAGTACTGTGTTCCAACGCCGAGGGTCTGGTTTAGTGCCTACTCGATTGTCAGAATCTGTGAATGTCAAGAACGACAATTGCACATACCGTTAGTCCAGCGACAGTCACCGAATCGGTATACTCATCTGCTCGAACGAAGGAACCGTATCCATACTCGAGAGTGAGAGTCTCATTCACGTTATGAGCAGATTTAGAGGAACCAGGTTTGTAAATAGCGTGGCCATCGCAGTTCACAGTACAGTTGGGGCCTGGTAAGAAGAGATCACTGCGCTCGTGTTTAGCACACACACCAGAATTATACGAATAGCAGAAATGTGCATACCTTGAGCCCGTGTCGAAGTCCACTGCGAGAAATTATCAGGTGCGTGCACACTGAAAGAGGGGGAAGTCTCACCAGTAAAGGTAGAAGGTGGTGTACCAACAGAAATGTCTCCGTACCATAGCTCGTTGTCGAGGCTGACCAATGGAATAGCCCTAGTGGCCAGATTCTGCTTTTCCATTAAAGCAGCAGGGTGGGGAGCACCTGTGTTCCTCTCGTACTTGTCGAGACCATGAAGGGTTTTGCTGATTTGCATGTTTGAGTATTCAATCGAACGAAGGACACGACATACGCATTGACTGAGGCAACATGGGCATTGAGTGCTTTGATGTTGACAGTCTTGTCGGGATTCACCAAGCTGGAGCGTTTGGAAATGGGGATCGCCATCCCCGTCTTCTGTTGCACTGGCTGCGGCGCTGCTGAAACCAACACATTGACAAAAATTGCAACGATGTACATCGTGTGAGTGAAAGCGAGACGCATGGCGGGATACGTCTGGTTCACGCGGTGGAAACGCGAAAGCCAATTGGTTTTTAAATGGCTCGGACATGAGGCGAGAGTGAGAATCGGAATATTGTAATCACGCTGAATCGCCGCAGCACGAGCGAAGCCAGCGTCGTTGAATACTTTGAACCCGGAAATTCGTGGCCACGAAGAAGACGTTCACATGTCCTGGCTCACGACTCAAAAATAGCAGCGAGCCCAGGAAATAGCCATCTGAACTGGCACCAGTGGACATACCACACTGTGATATCCTTGATGGGTCACTGGCAACGTAATAGGGCATCAGTTCTCTCGATGGCAGGAGGCTGGCGAGGAGTACGCACTGCTTTGTATCACAACTCCCGCCGAATTCAAGCGAAAAGGGAAATCGGTGCGGATGAGGCCTTGAGGTCCTTCCGCGCAACATGGCAACTTCTTGGCAACTTCTTGAACGTGATTGAGCACTGACAGCACAGCTAACGGGGTGCTACTAAGTAGTGGGACGATAAGTTCGTAACTTTGGAATTTGCCAGGTTGAAGTCCGCGGCACAGCTAAAAAATCACAACGTGCCCGTAACCGTGACGTACATGACATACTCTCCCAATCCTTCTTGAAGCATGCAAACTGTTGAGAAGGTCCATCGACTTCAAGACGGAGCACTCATGGCTCCGGGCGGCCGCGGGTGGATACATTTCCAAGACGCATACAGCTTGCAACTAGGCCATCTATCGCCGCAGCGGCGTCTCCTCCCCATCCGAGATTCCGAGTTGCATTGTCGCTTTTGGCATCACTGCCCGCTGAGTCGTTGCATCATTTTCTCTTGGCGACAACCCATGCATATGACTCTGATCCAATGATATCTAATCCGGCAAGGTTCAGCGCTGTGTGCGTACTATCTTAGCTTGGTATCGCGGCGGCTGTACCCCTCGGGCGTTTCGTGCATATTGTGCGTTGCTTGGGTACCTGCCCGCCATCGTAGCGTCATTATTCTTCCATGGCAATAACTTATTCGGACCACATTGATCGTAAGAGATGATCGCCGTGCAACGCATCGTTTTTCTCATACACGCAAACTTGAAGTACATACGTGGAACAGGTAGAACAGAAAAATCACCACATCCAGGTCCTCCGAATCGAGCTTGGCAACCTCCTTCCTAGCATCTCCATAGTTAATTTATTTGTGCGCGGTGTGCGCTGGTATCACATTATACTTGTAGATATGATCTATTTCTGGACGAGTCCTGGGTTGACAGGATCCACTTAAGCAAGCTGAGCAAATCCAACCCGCAAATTTCCAACGTCGAACGTCGTATAGACGTTTTGAAGGAACACATCGCCAACGACCCAGAATGCTATTTCGGGGGAAAGGAAGAACAATGAGCACGAGAATGTCGCGACCGCGTGAGGCAAATTGAAACGAGATACTGACACGCAGGGGTATCCTCGCCTATAATACCGCTCACACATTGATCGGAACCGGGAAACAATTGCCCGAGGTTAAGATAATTGTTAGATATGGCAAATGATGTGCCCCCGAAGGTGAAGCTGACCGACGGGAAGCTATCGCACGGGACTGCGAAACGTTAATGAAGGAGGGGAGAGGAAGGAATCGCATACATACAGGTGAAGTACCCTGGACCGACAGTTTTCGATGCATCAGTACCACCAAGCGCAATGGAAAACTCGGAAACTTGAGAAGGGCTCCCAACGATCAGGGAGGTTCCGGTGTCAACGATGGAATCAACATTAGTGAAGCGCGTCTGTCCGTTAGCCTCAATGTTATCGATGTTGACCTCCCAGTAACCCTGCCCGACCATGTCAACGCTGGTGGACAATGTGAACGTCTCAGTCAGTTTGCTTACTTTTTTCGTTACAGGGGTGTACACGAAGTCGCCCGTGTATAAATTCGAGTTCGCACCGCCTAGGAACAACTCCGACCCGGAACTCGCGAGTTTAAAAGAGAACGCATTGACCCCCTGGGAAGAGAGAGTCTGAGGTACTGGTGACGCCCCGTAATCAGATATTGTTTCGAAGGCCATTCCCATTAAACCATCTGGGGGGAATTCGTCTAGTGCGAAATTAGACGTATAGCGGGTGGCAACCCCTAGAGTTTGACTTGACGCCTTCCTCGGCTATAAGACGCTACATAGGACGAGATGAACAAAAGGCGCACGTACCGTAAGCCCGCCAACAGTAACGTCGTCTGTGTACGCCTCTACAGAAACGACGGCAGTACCGTTGGGGCCATACTCGAGTTTGAAGGTCTCTCCCAAGTCCTTGGCACTCGAAGAGGACTTGGGATTGTAAATGGTGTGGCCCTGACAGTTCACAGTACAGTTAGGGCCTGGTAAGAAGAGATCACTAAGATCCGATTTAGCACGTCGCTGCAATGGGACTGAACCTTAGAAACATGCCTTGAGCCCGTATCGAAGTCCACTGCGAGAAATCATTCGACACGTGTTCATGGACAGAGCAATAGATCTCACCAGTGAAATCAGCTGGCGGAGTACCGACAGAAATGCCGCCGTACCACACATTGTTGTCGACGTCAGTCAGAGGAACAGAGCCAGTAGCCCGCTTCTGGTTTCCTCTCAAATCTGCAGGATGTGGAGCTCCCGTGTTCCTCTCAAAATTGTCGAGACCACGAAGGATCTTACTGAGGTGCGTATTTGCTAGTGAGCGGATGCAAAGACGCGGAAGATTACGACGTACGCCTTCATGAACGCGACATGGGCGTTGAGCGCGTCAATATTGACAGTATTGTCGGGATTCACCAATCTTGAGCGTTTGGCGATGGGGATGGCTAAACCGGTCCCCTTCTCCACAGGTTGTGGCGCCGCTGCGGCCAAGATAGCCAACGCGACGATGGAGGTCGTTAAAGCAAAGCGCATGGTGAATAAAGACACGCAAAATAGAATAAACGTACGATTTATTAGCCCCACCTTTTAAACGACCCAAACTTCATTAGTTACTATTATGGTTCATTTCGAAGTCTTGAGAGCCTGGGACTCTGCCGCAATCAACATTAATATGCACTTAACGGGAATCGCGTAGTCCAATCAGACATACTAGCGTGGAAGATACATTACGGGGTCCTTCCTGAAAGAGCAAAGTATCTGGAGTCCATTGTTTTTGTTCCCGAACTCGGCGGGCATAGATCGCACCGACGCAACAAAAGCGAAGCCGTTGCCAAATCACTGCTCTCTAACGCGAACAGAAACCAAGGTTACGCATGATTATTGTCGCATTCCACGGAATCCATGCCCGGCGGTGGTAATAGGAGTCTTGGAGCCCTATTTTCGCTAATACAGTAGTAGGCCGATGATCCAGCCTGTCGCTCATGGCATCCCGAGCTTCGCATACAGTATCTTATTGTGATCATCGCTCAAACTCCTCGCGAAGAAAAGGAAATCCAGACGGAATCCTAAATTGTTCAGCCTCATCCTGGAGTTCTCTTTTTTGATGCTATGTAATTTTACCCAAACTTCTACAGCATCGCGCCTTATGGTCGGTTTTCCAGCGACGTCTCGGCCTTTGAAAGGTCTCCCGACCAATCACGACATCAAGTAAGTTGGCTGCAAGTAGTTTTTTATCGAGCAAGAAAGAAACCGCCACTCAAGCTGCACATCATTTGATCACCCCGCCGCTGATATTTCCAGTCGGACCCTCTGCCTCCATGGCATTATAATCCTTGCACGGCCTATCACGATCACAGTCTCGAAGATCAAGGACAGGCTGGGATCTTCTCCAAACTAGCAGCTTCAAGTAATCGGTTACTGAATGCCCATCAGGCTGCGCGCACTGCGGCGTTGTTAACAGTGTCACTCTCACGTCTGAATCATCTGTGCTTTCCAGGTGCGACGGGAATACCATACAGGACCTTTTGAGTCTTTGATTTGCCTTGAAAGCCCACCATGCCCACCATCCCATCCGTCCCGACTCGAGGCAACTCGTCTGGATGAAGTCGTTGCCACCTTACCATAATGATCCGCCTGCAAGTTCGCCATGCTGGTACATATGTGCGCGTATCTCATTACCCAAGGTAAGCACAAGTCGCACGCTTTGTTGCTTTTCCTACCACTGCCCGCCGTCGTAGTGTCATTCTCCCCTGGAGAAAGCGAATGGTCTCAAGTCGAATACACAGAACATGTGGACTCAGAGAAACTGGCCCATTTGACAATCCATACTGGTATCCACACAATGCGCTATTCATGCTGCACAGCTGTCGATCACATTCACAGGATCGACTTCTCGTGGAATGTAAGTTCTGCGACGAATCTCGGTTGATTTCTGGGATTCGCTCAAGCAAGCCGGGCGAATCCTACCCGCGAGTTTCCAAGATCGAATTTGGTGTAGACGTTTGCGAGGAACACGTCCCCAACAATCCAGAATGCTCATTGCGACAACATAGAAAAAACATGAGTGAGCGACGGCGGACATACACAAGTGCCAAGTATAAAGAACCTGGAAAAGAGTGCGCTTGGATGAAACGACGAACAATCATCGTCAACATTCTCCACGATGCCGCTAACACATGTATCAGAACCAGACACCGGCCCTAGGTTGAGAAAGGCTGAGGAAAGGGGGAATGCTATGCCCCCGAAGATGAAGTTGACGGAAGGGAAGCTATCGCACGGAACTGCGGTATGTTACTTAAGTAAACGGCGAACGGAGGTCAATGGACTCGGGTCGCATACGTACAGCTCCAATACCCTCGTCCGTAAGTGTCTGATGCATTGGATCCACCAAGCGCTTCGTGCAATCGCGCGACTTCGGAAGGTTTGCCAACGACGAGGCTGGTACCGGTGTCGATGATAGAACTGATGTCGCTGAGGATTGTCTTTCCGTTACCCACGATGCTACCCATGTTGACCTACCAGTAAGCCTGAACGACCATGTCAATACTCGGTGGCCGGTAGCTTGTCAGACACGAAGCCTACCTCTTGCGTAACAGGAACGTAGGTGAATTCACCGGTGTACAATTGTGAGTTCGCACCGCCGAGATACAGTTCCGACCCAGAAGTGGCGAGTTTGATGGAGAATGCGGCTTCGCCTTTCCAACCCTCGGACAGGATTGTCTGAAATACTGGTGACGCGCCGTATACCGACTCGGATTGGAAGGCCATTCCCAGCAAACCATCCAAAAGTTACTTTCACCGAAGCCAGAGGAGGAGGTTGTGGCATAACCAAGCGTTTGGTTTGGCGCCTGCTTGACTTGTCACACACATGACGAAGAAGAAGAACTGCGCACACCGTCAGTCCCCCAATAGTGACACTATCGGTACATGTGTTCACCTCCACCCAAGATAGGTCCCCAGACCCAGGACTGAAACTCTCGTTCAAGTTCGCAGCAGTTTTGGAGGAACTGGGGTTGTAAATAGCGTGGCAATGGCAGCCTTCGGTACAGTTAGGACAGGGCAAGAAAAGGTCAGTGATGTCTGATTTAGCGAGGCCACTGGCACCGAACCATAGAGACACATCTACCTTGAACCCGTATCGAATTGCACTGCGAAAAGTTATCATGATGTGATCACCGACGGCACAGGAAATCTCACCAGTGAAGGTAGACGGCGGAGTGCCGACAGAAATATCGTCATACCACAGGTCGTTCTGGTAGTCCGTCATGGGATCAGCACCATCATTCCGCCTCTGGATTCCCCTCGGAGCAGAAGGATGCGGCGGAATTCCTGTGTTCCGTTCATAATTATCGAAACCATATCCAAGATCTAGATTCGACTACTTTCGTAAATGCCAGCGTACCGTGAATGCTTGTTGAACGTGAACTTTATACGTTCCGTTCACATGCTAGAAGTATCCGGCGTTTCGAATGTCGTGATCACATCCGTCGTCCGAAGTTCGAAGTTCTAACCAGCTGGGATCTGATTTAGATCTGTGAACGATGAAGGCCGTGTCTGATCAGTCTAAAATCAATCAGTGTTCGACGCTGTGCGGTTGAAAGAAGCGGCAATGGTCTGATGATCCTAGTTCGGTCGACTCATAGCGATAGCGTGAGAACTCAGTCAATCGCCCACCAATACCAAATAATACCAAATCTCGTGCACAGACGCAGTCGATGATCATCACAACGTTCCAACGGCCATCTGGTTATTCAATGAGGTTGCGTGCAAGACCCTGAATACGCCAAGGTTGAATCACTGACCGTTGGGTACAGCATGGTTCGCGGCCGAAATCATTGAGTGATTCAGTCGACTCAAACAAGATCCCGGCGTTATGAACGTCGCGACACTTAGTTACTAGTACCTTTCAAGGCGCCGCGAAGGAAGGTTACCTGCATTGAGTACACTTTGTAACAAGTTACAACAATCGGATCACCATTCCGATTTCATCATCTCGTTGACAAAGAGGAGTCAAGGACCCCAATGGGCTGACGACGGCTCAAAGAGCCAAGTCGACGATGCTTCTACCGGCAAGCGCACAAGGAGGAAGTGATGTGCCCTTAGCATCGGTACGCAATCACTGCACGGGAGAAATTTGGTGCCCCTGGTCCTTCTGGGTGCTGTAGAGTGCTGGGATGGGTGCCGTATTCACCCGAGGCTCATCGTTTGCAAAAAGAAGTGCTCAAGGTCAAGTTTGCAATACTTTCACGGCGGCCCGGAACGTTCACGGTTTGACCTGGCCAACGTTGTCTGGCTTAGCTGCCGACGGGCGAAAAAGCCGTGCTTCGCAAACTAGGCATTGAAAGAGTAGTGCGATGAATGAGGTACTTGCGGTTTAAGCGACGAACATTGCAGTTTCTTGACGACCAAAGACAAAACTTGACCGTCTGACCTGGTCCATTTCCACGAATTAATGCATGGGTCCAACATGGGTCCGTCAAGAACAAAGAGCCAGTATTCTAAGTCTACCCCATCTCATCACCACCACCGTATCTCCGACCATAGCAATGGCAGAAACACCACACACGCTCTCCAAAACTAGGGAGACAGCAAACATGCATGAGCCAAACACGAGCGCATAGGGAAATAAAGGTGACGGACCACTATCAAGCTCTTGACCAAAAGCAAGGGATACTCCCATACAGCCGGGACCGCATACGTAGCCTTGGCGTCGCCGTTTAGGCCATCGACGGGTCGAGGGTGGGTAAACAAGACCCAAATCGAGTAGAAAGCCACTTTATAAAAGTGGTATAGCAGCAACGAAGGTGAAGGCGCGATGCTACGAGCGGCGGTAGGTTGAGCTGAATCAGGTCGAATTCGGAACGGCGACCAAAAGACGCTCACCCAGAGAGGAGGGATACAGGACCGTTGATACATTCACCGCCGCATTCAAAGTACTTGAAGCAGCCGTTTTGAAGCACAGCGAGGTATTCGTCTACGGAATGATCAATCTCGACGTTCGTACAAAGTTACCATGCGAATACGTACTGTCTCCACCGAAGACATCGTACAGGGCGAAGCTGAGGATGTTAACCGTCGATGCCAACGGTTTGCGAGCCCAGTGCCAGCGAGAAAGCATGGCCGAGATTTGATTCCAGTCGCCGTAGTTGCTGACCTCACCTAGCATTTGCGACAATAGGACAACGTCGTTTAGAGCGACGGTCATACCACCACCAGTGAGGGGATGCCGCATATTCCACGAATCGCCGAGGAGGAAGACGCCCTCCTTGGTGGTATTCCCGCCTTGCCGCACGGCAGGCAGGAACGAATTTGGCATGCGACGAAGGCGATCTTTATCCAGCGCCTCCTGGATAGGAACGTGTAATGACGTAGGGAGCTGAGGAACGACATTTTTCAAGATGTGTCCCTAAGACGCGTGTCAGCGGAAGACGTGGTGCAACAATATGATTTGGTACCTTGAGGTCTGAGGGAAGCGGAAGTTTTACGTCTATGAGGATGCGTGTATCGTGTTCTGATATCTGGTACATAAGGACCGGTCCTTGTCCTTTAACGAGAGCGACAGTGCCATGTTGAGGAATGGGTAGTTGTGCATTCTTGAGAATGGCGCCTACAAAGTGGCTTTGCGTTGACGTCTGACGAGCGGACTTGCCCATGACCGTGGTTCTGAAATTGGAGAAGCACCCGTCCGCGATGACGACCAAGTCTGCATAAAATGGTTCCTTCTCCTTGGCACCAGATGCACGAGTAGCACGGACACCGAGGACGCGTTTAGTGTGTTCGCATTCGATGAGCTCGTTCACCGTAGCCTCGATGACGTCCACGCCCGGCGCACGCTTGGCGTACTCTCTCAACCGCATGATGAACCTGCCGTGATGAAAGCTGCGGCCTGTTCGCTTGTCCGGATAAGGGATTTCGACAGAAAGACCTGAATGCACGACGCAATACCCGTACTCCGTGATAGCATCGATGCCCTCTAGGGCGCCTTCGAGCCCAATTTTCTGCAGAGAGGCGACGCCGGAAGGCTGCATCAGCTCTCCGACGATACGGTCCGGTTCTGACAGAGAACGCTCCAGGAGGGCGACGCGAAGAGGTGAGCCGCGTAGTTTCGAGGTGACTGTGGAGAGGGCATGGGCGAGTGCTGAGCCGGCGATGCCTGCACCGACGATGAGAATGTCGTAGTCGCTTGAGGGCATTTTTTTGTTCTTCAAGGTGGTCGTCGAGAGAAAAGGACGGACGCGAGTTTGAGGCGAAGATGCCTGTGATTTTGTTACAGCGAACCGAATAGTCTGATTTACTTTTTATGGTAATAGTAGTACTTTGACTTTTGATGGCAGCACCACTGCTCGCGTTTCACAAGGAAATACTGCAAGAAATACACGACCCGTCCACGAACGACCTTCTCATCCTCGCTCGCGGTCTCGGGCTACGAAGAATAGTATGCACGCTCATGAAGATTTACGACTCTCCACAAAACTTGGTACTCCTCGTGAACGCCGCGCCGGAAGAAGAGCTCGCGATTGGCGAGGAGCTCGGCATCATGGGCTGTCGAAGGCCCGGTTTGCGTATAGTGGGCTATGAGATGGGTAAACGAGACAGGTCAGTCGCCGACCCTTCAAAGGCGTACGGCGTTCACATCCGTCAAGACAGGATCTGTACAAGAAGGGTGGTCTCATTTCAGTGACGTCCCGGATACTGGTCGTCGACATGTTGCAGTCTGACATGCCCACTGAACTCATCACCGGCATCATCGTCTTGCACGCAGAAAGGTGGGTTAGCATACACTTCCAGTGCAGCAATCGTGAAAGGACTATTGCAGAGTGACGGCGCTTGCCTTGGAAGCTTTCATAGTCCGGTTGTATCGCGAGAAGAACAATACTGGCTTCCTCAAGGCGTTCTCTGACCAGCCTGAATTTATCACCAGCGGGATGTCACCCTTGAAAAACATCATGAAGGAACTACACCTGAGGACCGTTCACATTTATCCCCGGTCAGTCACCTCGACCAGAGGAGACTTGCCTTCTTATTTCGGACCGTTAGATTTCATCAGTCCATCAAAGATACGCTCGAAAATCGCAAAGCCGACGTCGTCGAATTGTATCAACATTTGACGGAAAACATGTCAGCCATTCATCACGCGATAGTACAGTGTATAACAGTAACACTCTCCGAGTTGAAACGCTCGAATACAACGGTACGGGTCGCACAATGCTCACATTCCCTGAGTGCTGATTCCTGCAAAAGCTCGACCTCGATGACCTCAATGTCGAAAGTGCTTACTTCAAATCGTTTGACGCTGTAGTGCGGAGACAGCTTGATCCGGTGTGGCACAAGGTGGGACCAAGGACAAAGCAATTGGTTGGCGATCTTGCAACTCTAAGACGTCTTTTAACGTGCGTGATGACATGCCACGACTCCATCAGTCATTCACTTTTCGCAACGCAGCTACCTGCTGTCCTACGACACTCTCGCGTTCCACGCGTACCTCGAGACCCTAGTAGCCTCCAATACAACCACCGTGACGGGCTCTGCCCGCCAAAATCAATCTCCGTGGATGCTCACCGATGCAGCCAACATCATATTCGAGACCGCGAAACGACGCTGTTACACTCTCTCACGGACCAATGCTGATCGATCAGTAGCAGTCATTGATCTCGAGGACGACGAGGACGCGTGGGATGTGATGGACGAGATCGACGGGCGTGCGAAACCCCCGGCAGAAGCTTCCAAGCCCTGGCTCCCAGATGGCATGGAACCCGTACTTGAGGAACTGCCGAAGTGGGATCTACTTGCAGACGTACTGCACGAGATTGAAGAAGAAATCATGAGACAAGAGTCACTGTCGTCGTGTGAGCCTTCTTTGTCCATGTACTTGACGTTGCTAAAACGTTTCCAGACGGTCGCGGTTCGAATACCGTTTTGGTCATGACGTCATCTCCGCAATCGTCTGCTCTCGTCAGTGAGTTCCTGTCCAAGATGAACATCGACGCACCGAAAGGCGAACGGGGAAAAAAGATGATGGAGTCCAAGCTTCGTCGTTACCTGTACTGGAAAGGCAGGCTCGCGGGCCAGAAGAACAGCAAGTGCGGGACGTCAGCGCAACCCGAGAAGTCTGCCCCCAAAGCTACAGCTGGTGGTGGTAGCGCTAGTTCTGCGGGGAAAGTAAGCGAGGCGCTGCAGAAGAAGGACAAGGAGCGAGCGGCGAGGAGAGCGAATCGACGGAGGATCCGTGGGGGTGGCCCGTCGTCTGCTGCGCCGAGCCATCAGCCCAAGGAAGTCATCGTGACGCTGTAAGTCGTGTTCACCTGCATATACGCTCGCACCTCAATATTCGATTCAGTCTGGCAGCGCACAGCGCGTCCACGACCGACAACCTCGTGGACGTTGACGCGGAAATGGACGCAGAGCTGCTCCAAGGCCTCCTCGCGAGCCACCTCGACTCCGACTTCGATATGCACTACGGCCTGGTCGCACCGCCTCAGACCGTCGTCGTGCGCGCGTACGCCGATGACACGGACGACCAGGTGTTGGCCGAGCTCCAACCAAAGTTTATCGTCATGTTCGAGCCGAACCTTGAGTTTGTGCGCCGGATCGAGGTGTACCGCAACTCGCACCCGGGGTTAGGCGTCAGAGTGTACTTTATGCTGTACCAGCTGAGCTGCGAGGAGCACAAGTATTTGGCGGGGCTGAGGAGGGAGAAGGAGTCGTTTGAGCGGCTGATCAAGGAGCGTGGTGTGCGTGGCGTTTTTTTTTTTTTTTTTTTTTTTTTTTTTTTTTTTTTTTTTTTTTTTTGAAGCAATTAAACAGAAAAAAAAATAAAAATTTGGTGATT
>JBBPOK010000716.1:0-14273 GCA_038091415.1 Leccinum variicolor | reverse complement strand
AAACTACTAGCATATTTGTGTGATTGAGGAGCATGGCATTATGCGGGTCCCATAGCCTTTCAAAGAAAATAAAATATATTAGCCACATTCACATTCGCAGTTGCATTCCCAGCCGTCGATAGTGTCTGTGTACGCAACGCCGACCACGCAGCTGGTTAGTCCGATCGACGTCGAGCTGAGCCTGAGCGCGCAGAGCGACGCGACTTCAAAACGCCCGTGCGCAAGGTGGACGTCACAAAACGCGACCCCAGATCGTTCAGCTGCAACGGTGACAACATCCAACCCAACCAGCGGTGTCGGCGTCCGCCCGGCCGATTCATCCACCGAATCCACCGACGCCGCCCTCGAAAGCTCGTGAGCACGCTGTATGCACTCCTCCAGGATGACGAACGTGACCGACATTAGGCAGCGGTGTGATGCCTCACTGGAAGCACGCGTGACTCGCGACGGACTAGAGCAGGTGCGCCACTATCTGCGCGTCGAAGGGTAGGTTAGATCTCGCTGCCCATCATAACAACGACGGGTGGATTCATGTGCGAAGACTCCAAGAGGTATTCGAATTCGGCGTTCTCCGATTCACAGCACAGGATATTCGTTGCCGAAATCGAACACCGCGTAAACGCCCTGTAGGGAAACGGCACTGAGGCTCCAGAGTCCTGATATGATTCAGACGAAGGAGTCCAGTGCTCAGGTCAGCATGAAATGGCTGAAAACTGGAAATCAAGGATATTGGACGCTCACCGCGTTTTCCCCGACCAAAGACGCGGTGCCAGGTTGAGGATCGAGGCAGGGATTCGGAACGTCATATATAGAAACTTATCGTCGGGAAATTGTTACGCAGAGCTGTATGACGTACTAGGATGGAACCGAAGCATCGAGCTGGAATTGAATGGGAACTTACCCACGACCGAAGTTCTCTCTTGCCACCGAGGGACCAGGGTTTGGTGTAGATTGGCCACTTGCGACGGGATGACACCAAGGATCACAGTGGCACCGGGGTCGATGATGGCGGTTGTATCGTTTGGTAGCCATACCTTCCAAGCCAATGAGTGAGAATGGTACTGATTCGGTTACCCTTCCTTGTTGCTGCAGCACCGATGGTCTGAATGTCCGCCTACTCGACGGTCAGACGTGTATACGTTCAAAAATGACGGGGACGAACGGGGTATCTGAAAGGTGTAGCGAAAGAGCATCAAGTCAACGTGAAAGCCAAACCAGGAGCCGCATCCCAGTGTCCAACTTCTTCCAGAAGTGTTTGTCTTATCGAGACAGGCGTACGTGCACAATGCGCACCGATGTTTCCCGCTCGAGATGACACCCTCACCGGGAAGCTAGATCGAGGGCTTCCGTCAGTTCCTTATGCAGATCCACAATGATCAGAGTCCTACTCTTTTCCACGCAGAAGAGCAAACTTTTTTTCTGGCGGAGCCATCGAGGCAGTGGGCTTGGAATGCTTTTGCGGAGCAGAACCGTACCAGCGTCGTCAAGTTGTTGGATCCGGTCTTTTACAGATACGTTTCGTAAAGGAAATCAAGGAACAGGATCAAATAACTAAAGACGACGCCGGCACCGATAATGCTCGCGGCGGGGGTACCGGTACAGTTCCCAATGTGAGGGAGATAGCGAGGGAACCAATTGTACGCGGCGTGCTGGTAGCCTGCGAACGACGTCATAGTTCGTCAACAGGACAAGACGCAATTGGGCACTGGTTGACACTCACTAGCAAAGGCCGCTACCGCCAGGATGATCATGAATTGGCCGATCTGCAATGTCGTAAGCCATCTCTTCCACTGGACTATATGTTAGCGTGAACCACGATCCAACATAATCGGCGTACCCATATCTTGGCGCCTCCGGCGGTGGCGAAGGAGTAATAATCTTCAAGTTGCTGATCAGAGTGGGGCACATCTCTAAAAAGGTTTTCAACGCACACATTAACACGTGAACACCGAGGTTGAGGAATGCCGCGACCCAGCACTGCAACGGATTCAAGCTCTCACCCAAGGTACGCAACATCGAATACCTGATACGTACCACCGTTGCTCGATTATCCAATTGTACAAACGCCAGAACGAGAACGGCCGTGGCCGCATGGTGATATACATGTAAGAACGCTTTGGGGTGGATCGGTCAGAGTAATTCATTTGGTGATGTGAAGGCAAAATACGCACACAATGGTTTCGTCTTCAGAACCAAGAAGACCGTATCGATGAACTCGTAGTACTTGAAGTAATAGTTCAGCGTCAAGTAAAATTCCAACCTCTGTAATCATGGCGCATGAGTTATACTGGTAGTGAAATGGTATCATCTTAGAACGCTCACCTGTGTGTAAGCTTCACGGGCACATACACATAGCGAGCCGTAGGTGCCTATTTCGGGCTTATTGTGTGCTCGGAACAGGGTAGTCAACTTCAAAGGCGCTTTGTCCTTAAGTAAGGTGGGATGGAATGCGATCTGCAGTCACAAAGGAAAGGATGAAGTCAGCCAAGTAAGGCATTGTGGATCAAGGGCGCACGCGAGGGGGAGGGCAGTTCACGCAGTGTACTTGTACTAGTACGTCCTTCATATCAATCGGCGGGCAACTAAGGCAGGAGGTGCGTCTGACGTGATTATCCGATCAGTCGCCGGAGGAGTTGTCTTGCTGATCTGATACACCTCGGAGTGACGAGATAAGTTCACAAGCGAATCCCCAGCCTGGAACATGTTCTTTTGCATACGTACGTTTGGGGATATACTCGAGAAATCAAATCATACATAGACCTAACCCTGAACGTCTGGAAAGTTTCCAAGAAGTTGGTGACGTTTGTTGAGCCACCCTGTCAGACAGTCAGACGTGATATATGACAATGCTCGAATTGACCTTTGATCCGTTGGCAACCCATGATGGATTGCGTTGCCAATGGGGTGATCATTGATCAACGCGGCTTCTGCGATCAGGCAATTAAACCCTGACGACTGAGAATCTTGTCAAGGTTGTCAAATCTTAATAGCAAACATTATGGCCGCTAAACGTCGCCGCCCCGTATCAGAAGCTGAGCATTACTGAGTCGTTTCTGCCCCTGCGTCATGTCTCCACTTATCAAATACCATCAAGAACAAGACTTACTATAACTTAGGCGGTTTTGCGGCTGGATTTGTTCAATCTGTCGCAATGACGAGTAATTTGTCGCCAAGCGGTGTCAGTAAGTACTTGGAGCCCTCCGAAGCCGAGTAGTTACATAAGCAACGTGACAGTTCAACGTTCAACGTTCAACCACGGTGTCACTATCTTGAACAAAACTAATTGATGCGGCATTTGCAGAACACAATATAATTTTAGTCATGCAACTCTGGCTAAAGTTGAAGCTTGAAGGCCGAGGCCGCAATCGCCCCACCATGATTAACTTGCTTCCAGGTCCGACGTTCGCACTGGCAAACTGTGGTGTCGTTGGAATTATTTCATTACTCATCCCACCCGTCATCTGCATTGTTTGCTTCCATGAGCTTTATGCAAAGTACAAAGCCCGCCATTTGCCACCAGGCATGTCTGGTCTTTTGTGCTTTTTCAAGCTCCCCAAAGACAAAGACAAGCATGGTTAAGGGTTCTCGAACTCAACCAAAAGTGTGGTATGTCGATTTATGAGCGCTCGAGCACGTAGTTGAACACGACTCATTGTTATTGGATAGGTGATCTTGCCTCGTTCTCTCTATTCGGATACAATATCATCCTCATTGGCTCTGACAAAATCGCGGAAAACTTGCTCGAGAAACGTAGCATCAACTTCTCTGGCCGCCCTCAGTCGTTCATGTGTGGTGAACTCTCGGGATCGGGCAAGATCATGCTCCTTTCCAACCAAAATGAGTGGTTTCGCACCGTCGTGCACGTTTAGAAACCTCACTTCGGTAATCTTGCGCCTCTCGCATGGTTATGTAACTCGGTAAGGGGATGACCCGCTTGTCGATCTGGCCCATGAAGCAAACTCACAGCTGTCCATGGTGACTGCACTAGGCGTACATTATGTCGATTTCCTTCATATTTGTACGTCCTCGCCTCGTCTCAGCATGCGCGAAGACTTGAAAACCTTTTTCAGTGAAGTACATTCCATCGTGGTTTCCCGGTGCTGGATTTAAGAGAAAGGCAAAGAAATACGCACTCGTTCTGCGGGACCTCGTGGAGATTCCTCACAATTATGTCAAGTTGCAATTGGTGAATTATTTCGTCCGTCATTTTGATGCCAGCTAAACTACATTTGTCCAGGCTGCTGGCATTGCATCGCCGCCCTCGCTATCGTCTCGTTTTTTGAGTACTCCTGACCTTACAAATGAGCTAGAGGACAGTGTTAAGTGGGCCACAGCGACTATGTAACAAGGTACGACCACATCGACTTATTAGTATTGATTGTTCCAATACCATTGATTGAATGGCAGGGGGTGCTGGCACGGTGAGGGTCCCAAATCTCGCGTTCATGTTCCGAATTCCTATATGCCTTCCTGCAGGCCAATTCTGTCGCTTATTCATTCTATCTCGCCATGACGCTCTACCCCCGCGTCATGAAGAGAGCACAACAAGAGCTGGACGCAGTAGTGGGTACGAACAAACTGCCCACGTTTTCCGACCGGGCTTCTCTGCCGTACATGGAAGCGCTGTTTACGGAGCTGTTGCGTTGGCATACGCCTGGCCCCCTAAGTCAGTGCCCTCCTCGTTGACCACATCGCGTTTTAATACGAACCTTTATAGCGGTTCGGTGTACGAGAGTCGATGAAACGTACGACGGGTACTTGATCCCTGCAGGCTCCTACGTTATAGCGAACATCTGGTGAGTAAACAGCATCCACGAGTCCCCCGGCGGCCCGGCCTCACGTCATTGATTTTGCCAGGGCCATACTCCGTGACGAAAGGACGTTCAAGGATCCGTTAGAGTTCAAACCCGAGCGATTCTTGGGGGGGAGAGCCCGGAACCACACCCTGGGAACGCATGCTTTGGCTTCGGACGGCGGTGAGAGTTTACCTGAACGTCATAGCAGGAAGTTGACATTGAGATCCGTAATTTCCGCGCGAAGAAAATGCCCAGGTAATTGATCTAGCACACCTTGTTTATGTTTCCAAATTCGACGCGAATCTGACCCGTCGTTCCTTCAGGCTATTTTCTGGGAACCTCGACCGTCTGGCTCATGTGCGCCCAAGCGCTCGCCGTGTTCGACATCTCAAAGTACGTCGAAGACGGGGCGGAAATTACTCCCGAGCATGAAATAGTAGGAGAAATGATTGTGTTCGTAAACAAACATTCCGTTTTGTGTTGCGGTCGTGCTTTATCTGCTGATCACCGCCTCTTCCCTTCACACCACAGTCATCAAGCGCCGTTCAAGTGTTCGATCAAGCCCAGATCAGCGGAAGCCCAGCGTCTCGTCCGGGAACAATTTATGCTCTGCGAGTCCGAGTTGGAGTCAGTAGCGCGGCCCGGGGGCGGAGCAGCTTGACTGGAATGAGGAGTCATGAGAGGTACTATGTAATGAGTTAGGTAGTCTCGTGCGTGCATACTGCAGTCAAAATCTCAACTTCTCTCCTCAAATATAAATGAAATGTAGATTTGAAGATACATAATGAGCCAATACTTGTACGTGACCCATGATGCACGATCCTAGACATATGCTAGTTATCTCTACTCCTGCCAGGAATGCTACGCTCTGTGTACTTATTTGATCATCGGCACTACTCACGGGGGTTGGCACAAATTTCCTACTCAAATTATCATAGGACGTGAACTCATTAGCGAAGTCTGATTTACGAGACTGGTATAAACACAAAGACGAATATAAACATAGCCGCAACCGACGAAACAACGAAATTCGAAAGGTGCTACTGATCGCAAGAAAGTCAGCTCCGAATCCAAGTCGATAGCTCGGTGTAGAAAGCGACGCGCAAACGCTGACTAGGCAGAGCGACCTCCTCGGTTCATGGGGCGCACCCCCGAACAAAATGGCGACTCTCTTCATGGCAAGGCATCTGCGCACGCACGACAATCAGGATCAGAACAACGCCCGGCAATAATAGGATTTAAAAAGGCGAGCGTACATTGTGCGTTCCGTTGCTATGATCGTAAAGACCACCAAAGAACGCGGCAGGGGTGGCATCTTTTCCCATGTTCTTCTTCAGCAGAGTCCGCCGGGATGCTTGTCGAAGAAGTCGCTGACGTCATGGATATATCCCCGCGATGCAGATCAACGCCCGGGAATCTGCTTGTCGTTGATCTAGAAAGCAGACGAGTAGGAGCGGCTTAGAAAAGGTCGGATAAATCATACAGTCTTCCCAGGTGATGACCGGCAAATTCGGCTTCTCAGATAGCGCTTCTTTTTTCTGGCGAAGGCGTTTGAGTTGGACGGTCAACTCGCCTTTCTGCACTTCGTTGTCTGCGAACCTCTGCAAATGCACGCGTCCGAGTCAAAGCCGACACAGCACAAACGAGAAACTCTGCTCACCTTGAGATGGGTCGCGAGCCCAAGCTTTTCACACGACCCATAGGAACCAAAATTTTGGTCGGATCGTACTGATACCACTGTACAGTAGCCATTGCGGTAATCCATAAGAAATTGGTGTTGGAAGTTGTGGTATCCTTCTCCCACAGTGATGATTGCAGTAAGCACGCAATCTTTCGGTGAGAGCTTGTCATCGTAAGGTTTGTCTCCGAGCCAACTTAGCCAATGGCACAGTGAATTGACACAAAATGTAGACTTTAAGTTCATCAGATTTATTCTCAGGAGGTGTCCAGGAGGAAGAATACTGACATGCTGTACGAATACAAGACGAAGCAAACTCGTCCACACGAATCCACCTTGCCAATCTCCCCACCCGTACCCTGCCACTACTATGGTGGGTACGACGATAGCCATGATAAAGGCGAGAAGGAGATAGTACTTGTGTTTCCATTTAACGACTGGATTCGACCGCAAGTCGCTGACATCGGCAGGGCCAAGCTTTCGCCTGGGCTTGAAGAACATCCATCCGACGTGGGAGTAAAGTAGACCCTTACGGGCATCATAGGGATCGAGATCTGTGTCAGTGTATCGATGGTGGGCACGGTGGCCCCGAGCCCACCATGAAATAGAGCCTTCGACTACACCGGCACCAAGGACAGCGAGGATGTTCTAGTAGCCTTGTAGGCGCGGTGGGTCCATAGCCGGTGATAACCAGCGGTTAATACTTGAAAGATATTCAGTTACCACTGACTCTTCGAAGCAACGTACCGAAACCGGTTAGGTGAGAATAAACCACAAACCAGACGGCGGTATTGTGCTGCGGCAGGGGTGTATTCCAAGCACCAATGAGGCCAAGTGTTGGCAGCGTAGTTCTCTGTACCAGTTGTTCCGAGTAATCGGCGGAAGCTCTGGTTGATGCCCGAGAGTGTATGACACGAAATTTTCTGGAACATCATCAGAAGGTATATCATCTGGGTTTTCTATAAACAGGGATTCACGCGCCTTGGACGCCATTGGAGATGTCACAGACGAGAGGGGCAGGGGGTGCGTTTGCTCCAGTTACAGAGAATATCTTATATCACTGCCGCGAAAGCCAATCTAATTTGATGGACATATGTACCCGTGACCCTGAGACAATCACTCCAGCCGTGCGCGATGAAGCGGGGTCCCAGCGGGCATGTTCTGAGCTACCGGAGCAAGTGGGCCCCCGATCCGACTGAGGAAGAAATCACCACGTGGGACTGATCAACCGAGTGAGTTACGGAGATTTGATGGGATGTACCCACCTGGAACCAGCGCTGATGTTAGTAGCTGCAATGGACTCGGAGGTCGGGTCGACATATGTCACGGTCAGGAATACAAGGAGCAAAATACCAGTAAAAGCATTCAGTCAGTGAGGCACACACAGAGTGACTCTAAGTGATGCTTTCGTGCCTGCAATGGGTTTCTTGCAGGTTCATGGACATCTGGGAGGACTAAAACCCTCCACCTCGTGGGAGTCGAGGAATGTTGGCAATAACTTGAAATTAATTGGTGATCGCTGATCAACACACCACTAGTACATACAAAGCACACGTTCGACGAGAAGAAAGAAAGAGACAGACGAGACGAGACGTACGTATGTGCAAGATTCGATCAATGAGAACTCGATTATGGCCGCATTCCATAACACGGCACGTAAAAAATTTAAGATGGGTGCACAATACGTAGTGGAGATCGCGTCGCGTCGCAGTCATCCGGCGAGCGCCACGACATTGCGCGGCCATTAGACTTGGATAGTTGAACAAACTTACAATGTAAGACGATGCCAGAGTGAACAAATACACACATAAAATTCGGATAGAGGTTCGTGTGTGAATCGTAGTGGTAGGCTGGTAGCTGCGCCGCGTGTACTAGTAGTGGTCAGGAAAGACTTTTGGGTTGGCCTGAGATTGATCAGTCACAGTTACGAGTCAGTCAGCGGGGAGATGGTGAGTCAGCGCAGTGCCTTACCGGGGTCTAACGCCAGCCCTCCACATCTGGAGTACTTGGAGGCTCAGGCTTGATCGCTTTGCGAGGCCCGTAACTCGTGCTCTCCACTGGCACGTGCTACGCGAGCAGCATTGATCGCACGAAGGAGTGCGCAGTGCCCCTGCGCAGCTTCTGGGTAGGCAGCGAGGAAACTCACCTCGTCCGAGTGAAACCTGGGGAAGAGAAAGAGGTGATCAGTCATCCATATAAATAGATAGGGGCAAGCACTGGCATCTGTCGGTTGGATGAGATGACGAATGAACTGGGTCACCTATTGATGAACTTGAGCACGAAGTACTTGGACGCAAACAACCGATTGTTACCGCGGGTCCAATCGGAGTGCCAGTCTTTGAGCGGGGTGTGGAGACCGAGCGCCGGATCACCTTCGTTCCAGTGCTTGACGATGTCTCGCCATGACTCGCTCTTCGGATGGCGGCCGCCGTCGGGGTTGTGGACCGGTACATCCGGTATGAACAGTCCAGGAGTCGGAAGCGGCTTGTCGGAGGCGCCGGTGGCAGCAGCACAGTGCAGTAATAGACTAGGGTTTGCGCCAATGGGCCCGTCACTCGTACTCGAGCTGCTTGTGCCAGTGGGTCGGCATGACTACTGTGCTACTACTGGAAGCTCCGAGTCGAAAGCGAGGGCTGTTGTGCCCCTGAGAGTGACTGATTCGTCGGCGACCGGGAGGTTTGAGCGGCAGATCCTTCATTAAACCTCCCCACGGAACAGGAAGCTCTTCTCTTGTTGCGAACACTGGCCGTGGCTGTTGCACAGGGAGGAACCCCAAAGCTAAAAATGACATCCCGGACCCTTCGGCCGAGTTTCTAGCAGCGGTGGCATCGACAGGCGGTGCGTTCGTCATTCCAACAGGCGCTTGCACCGCGCCGAGTGCAACCACGAGGTCAAGGATACTGTCCGCCAGCTTGTTGACGGCGCCCTCCATCTGAGTCATCAAGCCTTCAAGGTTGGCGGCTAGCGTGTTCATCGCCGAACGCAGGCCCTCCGCCGAATTGCGGTCTGATAGATCTTCAAAAGGTGGTGGTGAGTCATCACTGTCCGGAGAGTCGTCGTCGTACCAAGATGGAAGTGACGGTGTGCTTCCACCACTCCGAATTTCCCATCCCTCAACAGTGCTGCCAACTGGTAGCCCATATACGCCCTCCCAGTGTTATCCTTCAAAAGGTTCTTCAGCAAGAATACCCTTCCATGTCAGCTGTGGCGGAAGTTTAGTTGGTTGCGCATACTTGCAGATTTCTGCATAGGCATGGGTCGCGCTGCTAGGAGCAGACGACAACAGGATCTTTACTCGATATTATATCGGGAGAGAACCATCCGACGGACACGTACAAGCAATTGAAGATGGTCCAGAAGGCGCGATAGCTGTGTGGGGGGACGGATCGGCATGTAAGGTCTATCTGGTACTTAAGGGTAAGCCAATCACTTTGATCCGCTCGTCGAGATCCGTGAGCTCCTTCGCCTGTTGCTTCACTTTACGATACGCCGAGTCCGAGTCCCGCAGCGCATCCGCTAGGGCCGTCGTGAGAATTGATGTTCGTTTTGAAAACGTGACTGCACCACCGATGCGTAAACCGCAAAACAAACACAGAAACGATCGACCGGCACGCTACCCCCGTAAAGTGCTTGTCCATCGTAGTCATGTCGGCGCTCACTCCCGCCTTGATCGAATACTCCAAGTTCTTGGACACGAATTCCACGGCGGTGCGAAAGTTTTCGTCGTCGGTCTCTGGCACTAATTCGGTCACCTGGCCCCGGGACCTGGGTGACGAGCGACTGGTATAGTGGCAGAAGGCGCGTATTTTGTCGGGTTGGACGACGCGATAGGCGCGAACTTAGACCCGTTGAGATGAATGAGTGCGGTCTGAACGACACGGTCGTTGAGCGAGGCTCGAGGACGGCCTTTGTCACATTCTTGAGTGGGACGGACGCAGTGGCGCTGATGTGGTGGCAGTGTAGAGCAATTTATTTGAGGCAGTACTTTACTTCGACATGTCTTTCATCGCAAAAAGTGCCAGGTTTTGTGTCGCTGCGCATCGTGGGGGCCCTAGCATTTTGTGTCACCGAACCTACGCTATCTCGACGCGTACCTACCCCGCTCGCTCTGCCGCATCCACCTCACGCGTAACAAAAGCTCCAGCCAGCACAACCCACAAACGAAATCAGTCGAGAAGACGTTTTTGAAGCCGTAGCGGATGTAGCTGGCGTACGCAAAGTACTCAAAAATGACGTACCTTTAGAGAACGGCCTCTCTCCAGAATCCGGGTCTTTGCGTGTTTATCAAATCGCGTTTATCGGGGATTTTATATCAGGGAGTGATAATGGAGCCAGCGATTGGTCGAAAAGCTACTACGGTCACGGTCTTTCTGTGGAAGCATTCGACCAAATAGACATCGAGATCAAACCTGGTGCGTCTCATTCATCATCGCTGTCGATCATTCCTGACTTATTTCACCGCAGACGGACTTATTTACCTTCCAGAAATCAGATACCGTCGTATCTTGAACAAGGCCTTCGGACCTGACGCATGGGGAGTCGCTCCGAGAACGGAGAACAAACGTGGGTCCAAAGATAGTCAACAGAGAGTACGCCCTCGTTTTCCAGGGACGGTGGGAGCTTTACTACGCGACGTGTTGACTAACGAACCCACTTCGCAGACTCGTGGCCATAGCTCGAGGTGAAAACGAGTATTTTGATCCCTCCGGCATCCCTACTGCTGCCGAAGGATGGTTTGGGAGGCGGCGGCTGCGGCACTAACAACCGCTGTGCTTCTTCAAGTTTAGCCTGATTCATTGAAGGCCCGTCCATTCCGCCGCAAGAGTCTCAGTACTTAGTTACTAGTGGGGCTTATCGATCATCTCCGAGCGTATTTCTCCCACAACGGTTTTCAAGGCCGCGGAGTGTTTTAGCATCAAAGGTTGAGCCTTGAACGTACGCGTTACTCACCGATTCGATATGGGAGTGGAGTACGTTGCAATCTACGCTGTCGTCTAGCCCAGATCACTGGCAACCACGGAGACCGTTTGGTGAGTGGGATCACTGCCCCGTTGGTTTTCCGGTCAAGCTCAATGACTCTTGGAACAGTCGAACGTCCGAGTCTGCTTGCTCCCCAGCTCCCGGGCCGATCCACTCCATCCAACGTTGAAACGTTGACCTTTGTCGGTGACGTCGACCCTTGCAACCTCTAAGCAGAGTCCAGACCCCTCACCAGCGTCCGTCTCATGCAGGAACAAACAAGACGAAGCGCTTATCGCCGCGCTTCTCTTGCTCAACACCCTCCCGGTCCTACAAACAATACGAAGCGGCGTCCTGTGTCCCGCGAACCCATATAATCAACCAAAAAGAACCTGACCGCAGAAGATGCACCCCATGCTTTCCATACAGGAGCGAGCATTCATTGCGGGGGTGCAAGCAGTCACTGAGCCTTTTTGGATTGCATGTCAGCCATGCGGTGGACGACTCGATGCAACGTGTGCAAGCATACCTTCTTGTTCCAGCGCCGCCAACCCATACAGACATCCCACTGGTATTTTTTAGGTTAACATCTAGTGAGACAAAAAGCACCAAGCTTGTAAAAATCCCGGTTCGTCTGCGCGCCGACCCGCCCGATAACGTAGGATGCATGCGTGCGGGCCTACTGACTCTTCACATCTTCAGGTCTTCACGTTTTCACATACTCGATCGCTTAGACACGTTTCTTTCAGTCTTTGTGCCACAAGTATAGGTAGGGAACCCGATGGGCTTTGAATGCTAGCATATTTCCCGCTCTAGCTCTCTCTCAGGTTCTTGGTCTGATCTCGCGTTCTCTGTCCGTCGTCCCGGTCCGTTGCCGTTCACCACCGTCTCTCTGTCTGTCGTCCTGATCCGTTACCGCTCTCCACCGTCTCCTTGTCTCATAGCGCCTTTCCCCCTTCATCAAGCCTATCCCCACTCGTACTCGCATATATCTTCTTTGCGGTTTACCTAATCCCTCGTTTCCCTCACTGTCTGCAAAAATCATCGTCGAACCACTTACTCTGGAGTCAGAAAAAGTCGTCAAGCCGAAGCCGGTGTCAATCTTGCACCCCCTTCCACCGCGAACGCTGCACGCATACAGCTCCTGCACGTTCAATATGAATCGCGGGTCAACATAGATATAGAAATTGTATCCAGAAGGGTCAGAGCTACGCCCTGCGCCACCCGAGAAATGTCCGAAGGCATACAGAGTGTTCATGAGGTTCCACATCAGGATACTGTGAGAACCAATCTAGACGATTAGCACCGTATCCGACTTGTGGCGTCATTGATGACAAAGAGGAAACGGGTAAGTAAATGCACGCAAACGGCGGCGCAAATATACAAAAACAATTGCCCATAGAAATGATGATCGAGCACCCTCACCTTCGAATTATCTCTCATTCCAGCATACTACATGCGAAACGATACTGGGTGGGAATACTTATAACTGTTTATCGGCACAATGTGTGTGAGCGAAGTTCCAGACAAAATACAAGTAACAACAACGAGGACTCACAGCTGCATGCGGGCATGATCACCGTGAGTCCGTGACTCGGAGTCCGAGTCAGTGGTCAGTGAAAGAGGAAAATCTCACTTTTGTAGGACCGGGTAGAAAGGAGGTCCCCACTTCGAATGTGTGAATCAGTTCCGAATCACAACGCAACCTGCGCGAGTCGTGGACATACAGGAGAGTTAACATTTGATGGGTGACGTGAAATGACCCTGAACACACATTTAAAGCCACAGAGCCCGAGATATCGAACCTGTTGCATTGTAACAATGATTTAGCATTGCAGTAGTAGTATGGAGCCATCCCGTCAATAGGAACCAAGGGATTCAAACTCACGATAACGAAGAACATTGACACCAAGCTAGTCGCATTAGAAACCGTTTGTATTAACAAAAAGTGGTCCTCGTTGAACCCTGATATATTCCATCTGCCCAGATCATCAGTCAGAATGATGGGCCCATGCAAAATCGTAGAAGATACAAATACCTCTCTCGAGAACGTGAGGACTGGAGATACCAAAGTTTAGCCTGACGAATGAAGGTGCTAGGATGCGTACAGGAGGATATTACTGTAATCATATGCGATGGCTGCCAGTAACGATCATGACCGTGATTCCTTCTGAGACTAGATACAATCAGATAATAATGGACGCACGGCTAACAGAATTAGACAGTTGTAGGTTGGCCAAGTTGGTTTGCAGAGAACGATCCATAGCCTTGGGAGGACTATGCAGTGGCGGCGTACTGAGAGAACAACAAAGGAGAAACGGAGGGCCCAAGAAACAAGGCTACTAATACTAGGCTGATGCCGAGCGTCGTCATAATCAGTATTTCAAGATGGAGCACATTATGGCGATGGCATCATGACCGGGAAAAAGGGTTTACTTCACTGGCAAGATCAGAAAGTTCCAGGCCTATTGGTCAAACCGGTGCCACCAAGTTCCCGCACCGTGCCGCCCCCGCCTTCACTAGCACCGCTCGCGATACAGATAGACTACCACGCCCTTGTCCCTTGTCCCTGCCCAGAGTCGCGCTCAGGCTCTCACAGCTTTGTTCTGGTCCTCACCCTCGCTCATGAAGCACGCGTGCCCGCCCTCTCCCGCGCCTGCTCGAGACATATGCATGTCCGTCCGCCCTCGTCCTCCCCCCTGTCCACGACGCGCACGCACGCGCGCCCGGCCTCTCTTGCTCTCGTTCTCGTCTCCACCCTCATTTACGATGTTCACGAGCATTAGCGCTCGTCCTTACCATCTCTCTGGTATCGACCAGAGGTGTTGAGGCTAGGTGAT